>DWKA01000412.1:0-17324 GCA_018249155.1 Panoquina ocola ocola
TGTTATGACGTAGGCATCCGCTAAGAAAGGATTTTGGTCAATTCTACCCCCAAGGGGATAAATAGGGGATGAAAGTTGTAACTCTTAACGCGAGCGAAGCCGCGAGCATAAGCTAGTTTGCTCATAAAAGAGAAAGCAATCAAACATTTTGTTTTTTTCTCATGGTTCAATAAACTTAGTATTACATTATCCTGAAATAGACTTGTCTATCTTAGCAAATCTGCGAAACTATACTCATAAAAATTGAGTACCTACCCCCAATCACACAAATAAACCCGTTAGCCAGCAAAAAACCAAAGTACTTAGTTGATTGTGATCTGAAGTTGTCTGAACACTAGAATGGCACTATGCAAAGTTCTGAAGAAAAAGGGTAAACTTTATTATTGTTTACAAGGACGAATCTTAGTTTTACGATCTCTTTTTACGTCTGAAATAAACAAGTATGACCAAAGGGGTCTAATCTTCTATACCTTTAATAAAAACAAAAATAAAGTAGTAGTAGATTACATAATTATACATGGTCATTGGGGGTCATCGGGGGAATTCAGAATATAAATTGCTTAAAGAGGAATTGCTTAATGTGTTCGTTTTAGACCCGCTGGTTCGTTTTAGATCTTGTGAAAGTACACCTTAAAAGTGAATGATTTCAAAGCTTCAAAGAGATGTCTTAATGAAATGCTTGTGTAATACATCCTTATTATATTATTATTATAATTAGCTGCGAGTATTAAGTAAAGTACTCAATTCTGTTAATAAGTCTTTAATCCAAACTAAACCTTATAACCATATTTGCACCTCGCATTATTAACCAGGATCATAGTTATCAAAACCAACTACTTGGATGACAGCTATTTCATCACGGTAAGCCTGTTATCCGCGCTAATGGTCAATAAAACAGAGCCAGTAGCTCAGTAGGGCAACACTAACGTTGATCCTTGTCCAAATCTCCGGCTAAGTAAAGTTAATCGCGAATAGAGCTCAGTCCATAACCGTTTATGTATATTGCATAAGTTTTATTGACTCGACAACGAAACGCTGCTGTTAAGGAGTGTACAGATGCAGAAGGAAATTGTGATTCGCGGTATAAGAACCAGATGAACGTACACCTACAAAAAATAAAAAATAAATGACATTGCAATTTCATTGTGAACTGATTTGTGAAAAAAAAAATTTTGTAGATACGTTCATCTGATTCCTACTCGTATACCGCGAATTAGTTTGCTAATATAATATAAAAAAATAACTAAACTTAAGTCTATCTTGACTTTCAATTGAGCTAACAAGGTTGAGAGTCTAGAAAGAAACAGTTAAAAATCATATTACGAAATTACGTGTACGTACTAAAAGGAATTGATTCAATTATCATTTAGTTAAATCGTGTTGAAGTTTATCACCCAGTGGCTGGGAGAGACAAAAACTTTGCAATGAAGTGAAGTTAGCCCACGAGTTGGCAAGTAGTTAGCGATTGGACAAGTCCTTACTAATTTATGTATAACTTCTCGTGGGCAGAGTATAGCTATCGAATGGTGACCGAATGTTTTTAGACAATACATAAACGGTGTCTTCAGGTTTCATTTATAGTTTGTTCTGTTCGAGGTTCATACTTTATGTTTTCTTATAATTGGCTGGAATTGTAATACATATCCAGATAGGTGCATATTTGTACACCTTTATTTCAACTCTTTAGAAAATGAATTTTCGCCGAAAATCTCTTCTTTGGATTTCCTACACTTTATAATGAAGTTTTCTACTTCTTGGGTAACAGTTAGGTAGGTACTTGGATTAAAACATAAAACTTAACTATGAGAAAGAGCCATGGCATCTTTAGTTATAATTTGATTAGGTATGGATATTGAGAACCGTAGCTACAAAATTACATCGATGATTCATGATTCATCGTCATTACACCGCATAAATTGTCTCATTGCTAGGCTCTTTCACAATGTGAGGAGTTCCGGACTTAGACTACCACGATTGCCAAGTACGGTTTCTTCACAATTAGAGGTGCGTGCAGGATTTGAACCCAGGACCTCGCGTTCAAGAGACCAACGTTAAAACGACTAGGCTATTACTGCTTTTATCAGTAATTTAGTATTTTAAATTTCAAACCTTATGGATATCTCAGCAGTCTATGCCTTATTGCCAAATCACGATGGCACGGAACATTCTAATGTAGTACAATAACTCCAAGCCGCCAGCCGGCGCTCGAAATACGAGGGGTTTCTTCATAATACTCCGCTTCATTTGTCACACACCGAGTGTTGATGGCCTGCTCCGTGGCACCGCTCCAGGTTTCCGGCTTTTAGGGACAGCGCAAGGTACGAGTGGTCGGAGATTTGAAGAAATACAAAGAAAGTACCTTTTGCGGTTTTCTCGCGACATGGGTATCTTCAAGAAAGTCATAAAAAGAAGATTTTTTAAAAAGGTCTTCTCAGAAGTTCGGTGAAGCTGCCATACTTACCGATACCAGTTTTAAAAAGTGTCCATCGCTTCTTCCCGTAAGCATCTATTCATGGATGGAAAGTGGGTGAAGATGTTTATTTTTTTAATAAAAACAAATAAACGACATGCGTTTATTGTACGTTACCGGAGTAAATATTGGCATCAAACAGTCTTATTATCATCATTACTATCCATACTTGTCCCACTGCTAAGTACGGTTCTCTTCTCACAATGTGAGCGGTACAGGCTATGGTTGACCACATTGGCCAAGTGAAGATTTGTAGACTTCACACATCTTTGAGAAACTTTTAGAGAACTTCAACCAGTCTACTTCCATGCATTGTATGATTAAAAATCGGTAATCGTCTTTAACTTGGACGTTATTCGATACACCGTAAGCGGTGGGTGCAGTATTCGTAGGCTCCGCTAGTATTTGGCGACGAACGAGTGGCTAATTTCAATTTAAGACCCCATACTACCTAGTTCTGCTGTGGTGCTTTATATGAACTAATAAACTCGGCGACAAAGCTGGAGCGATACTTGTGCCAAATGCTTACCTAGACATTCAAAGTAACGTAAGTTAAATTTACAATCTTGCTGATTAGACGCTCTTCAGTTATCAAATTTCAATCGTCAATATTCGTTCAAAATTAATAGTTAGATGTCTTATCCCCATAGTTGGGTGATAGTTGGTGTATTAATGTTAATGGATATAGGATAGTTAAGTGTTACCACCATACCAATAGTTGTTTTTCAATAAATAATATCAAAATAGAAAGATCAAATAGTAAAGATTTCATCGAAATCATTTCAGTAGGTTATAAGATTAACTAAAACGTGTTGTGGCCGCGAGTAAACTGATATTATAAGTCACGCGTGAGGTGTGGAAGAAAAAACTTCAAAGTAAGAATTTTTGGAACGCATTAAAGGAATTAAAATAAAAAAGTCCAAATAAATTTCATATTTTGAAAGTAAACGGGTACACGCGATTTGTTTTTTATTTAACCGATATTCCTACCGTGACCATGAGCCATGCAACTGGTTCGAAATATCGGTTAAATAGAAAACAAATCGCGTCTACCCGTTTACATAAAAATGTCTAGTAACCGCGACGATATAAGTTTAAAATCATTAAATTTCATATTAAAATAAACCATGGAATAATTTCTATCATCGCGTTAAAATAATAAAAAATTAACGGCCCCTTATTTTTTATAATTGTTTTATGTTTTTCCTTAATTGTTTCTTTTTAAAAGCAGATAAGTCTTCGGATGGTAATATGGTAACATTCTTTATTGATCAAATCGCCATTTCATTACAGCACTACTAAAGAAAACCATCTTCTACCTTAATTAAGGAAAGGCCAGGCATTGGTCTACTTCTGGACTGCAGCCAACGCCTAATCAGATACACGTACCTCAACTTTATTACGTCAAGGATTATACATTTATTCTTAATCATTTGCAAAACCGTGCGACATTTTTACAATTCCCACAGCCGGTGCGCTAACTTTGTCCCGAACAATTTGAGGCTCGAATGCTTACATGAATATGTATAGCCTAAGTTTTCGCACACCTGCCCGCCAAGACCAACCCGAATAAGTCTGATAATTCTTGCTTCGTATGTTAAATATTAAATTCTCTTTTATACTGTATTTCAGAACGCTTTTAAGCGCAGCGAACTGAAACAGTCGCTTTAAATCTGTCATGTCAAGGATTTTATTTCTAACAGTCATTTATTTTTTAACTGAATCGAGGGCAGTGACCCTCGTTAACACTGAAATGTACCACTTGATTAAAATTTGATTATGTACTTTAAGTTTCCAGTAACGAATAGTGGCCTCAGATTTTGGCAAATCGCACTTTAATATTAAATTTTAATGTTATACTTATTTATCTTTAATTCTCCACTAAGGCAATGGTAACGTATCGTAACTAACACAATAATACTGTAGCCAACACCAAAGCGTGACATCTATGGGCAAACAGAGTAAATGCTCGATTCATTTTGCATCCGCTGCAGTGCAATGGCGCCACTAGTCGTTCAGTTACTGCAATTTATATCGTGTATTCGTACAAAGGAATAATTCATTTTTACTTATTACGTGATTAGATAAATTTATGTTAAAAATATTATTATCACTGTAAATATAAAAGATTATTGCATCACAACAAACATGTATTTTTAGTGCACATAACCAATTTTCAGATTTTTTTTTATAATAATTTATTTTGCCACAAAATCTAATTATAAAAGATTTTTGCAGCTAGGGTAAATCGAGGCGATTTGGGGAGGTATTCCAGGTTATCAAAGATGAAAATATCGAATCCTTTTAAGAACTTTACAGCAGACTTTAAAGCGGATTTCGTCTTCGAAAACGTAGATAAACCTGACGTCAATTAAGGATTCTGCACACGACGGTCAGCAGAGTTACATTCAATAAGCAGTTTTATTCACGTTTCCCGTCTCATCACTTGTTAATTCGTTCGTTCGATACAATTGGTTCGTGTTCGCATAGAAAAACGTATACGTAGAAGGGTGAGTGTCTTTGAAACTGACTTGCAGTTTGCACTAATTTGGAAACTTTACAGGAATATTTTCTAATAGTTTAAATCGAATCTAATTGAATTGCAATGAAATGAAATGATTTTCGAACGTCAAACTACGCCTTTGCTTCGACAAATCCCTACCTACCATAAGCACTCTTGAAAGAAGAACCAGGAAAAAGATTTACAGTTAAAATGATAGGTACATATACCTACATAGAATTGACAGACACTAAGGTTAATTGAAAAATAAACCTACTAAGATTGGCTTGTTTGTATTTTTAACGTTGATACAACTTTGAATATTATGGTGGTGTCACTGGTCTGATCATGGAGACGTCGGGTGACCATAGGAACTCTGAATTAAAAGGACGAACACCGATAGAATTTGATTTCCTCCAATTTGTCCAGAAAAGTACTCCGAATGAAGATAATATCCCCGCTCCGATAATGACGTCACAGTAAAAACTTGCTTTTAGTTTTTTAACAATTACTTTGTTCTATTTAAAACATCTAGCTGACCAACCAAAAATAATCTAAATGAGGCAAAAAGCCCGCACAGCGCATTTAACGTAGCTTACCTAATCTATAGTGTAACGGCCGAAGTTCAGCGGACTAATTCAATCGTTAGGAACTATCCAGGCGGTCCATTCATATATTTGCAAGTTTATAGCCCCGGACCCGCCGGGTTGGATACCTCTTGTAATATTCAGTGGATCCAATCGGCCCAAATTGGGAATGACGACGTCATAAATAGATTTACACCGCTCGTCGTAATTGAGGAGTGACGTCGCCATAAATAGTGATAATGTGAACGGGCGGTCGTGTACGTTCGCTGGTTGTTCAAATTGTAATAAGGTGGATGTTAATTAGAATGACGAAATATGAATATTGAATGTAGTTGAATCACACTGTTTCGTAGTCAAAAGGGAATTATAACAAAGTTTTCAAGTTTATCAGACTGTCCCTCTGCAGTATAGCTAAGAAATAAAGATGAAAAGTATTAAAATGCTGTAATTTCATACGGACATACGTATATAATTCTGTTTATCGAGCTAAAAAAGTGAAACAATGATATCTTAAGAAATAATAATATGGAGTAAAATTCGTTAAGTTGATTGGTGCTCAAATCAATCATGTTTCTAAATGCAGTTGCATAATTATAGTTTATTTTAAATATTCACATCAATGCACATATAACCTCACAAGAGAATGTAGTACAGGAATTGAGAACAGTAGAGCAAAACTAAACTTGTGAAGCAGCTATTGTTGCTTGTGCGATATAAAATGTCTTGGCAAAAATAATTTCTATATTAAGCTGCTAAGCGCGTTTACGTCCACAATATATCGCGCAGTAAAGGGCGACTTGTCTCAGCCCGGCTTAAACTTTTAATGGCACTTGACGCCACGAAACGGGGTTAAACTACATTAGAGTGCTTTATCGCGATTCTTTAGCCCACACTTTAGTCTATATGCCGGCGTGTATCTTTTTGTATCTATAAACTCTGTCTTGTTAATCTTTCTCCCTTTTTTTCTTCTTTTTCTATTACTTTTTCGGTTTCTTCTGTTTCTAGTATTACTGAATATTTAGGTTGATATCAAGATAACAATAGAATAGATGGCAATCTGATACCAAGTAAATGCCACCTATTTCCTTTTGTAGACTTGTAAGTAAGTATCAGGGCAGATACTTCGTTTCAATCATTTTTAGTCTTTAAAATTGTATGGTCCAGATAATTCATCAATATCAATAAATTCAAATGCTTTGATGTTATAATAAAACTATTTCTGTGTACATATTTTTCTAAATCTATTTACTCAGATATTGAACATTGGACATCTAAAATGCTTGCATAGATTTTTTTATAAAGCAAAACTAATATACACAGTTGCCTGTCAAACAACTTCTGAGACGAGGTCAAGGGTGGCTGGGACGCGGAAAACAAATTGAGATCATATGACACGTTGCGTGGAATATGTATAAATCTTCGTCGGACGGGGATTGTATTGTTTATAGCTGTGTATTATAAGTTATCACATATTTTATGTCTTCTATCTAGAATCTGAGAATAATAAAACACATTTAGCCATTACGATATTAAAATTAAGAAATCCATTAATTTTCTGTATAATTTCAAAGAAGCATAAAAATAACATGTATCATTGCACGATGGCAGTCAATTATCGAACATTAAGGATAACTTTTATGTAACATCAAATTTCAATAATTAATGTAATTACATTCTTGTCGTATACGTCACGAATAACAGTTGAACGAAATTGAACATCATAAATGAAAACCATAACAGCAATAAAAGAGAAATTAATTGATAAAGCATCAGCCATTACCAATCAGACGGTTTCAATTGGATCAATAATCTTCCCGTTAATTGATACAAAGCACAAACTGGACCAGAACCCAATAAAAGCAAAACTGATTAACCCGACGTAGCTGTCAAAATTCGAACACGTGTCAAATTATCGAACATGACGCCGGAATGAATGCGCCCGTCATTTTAACGCAATGATTCGTTAACTATTGTAAACTGGTTTTATTTGAATTACCACCTAAGGATGAAATTCCCATATTAAACGTTCAATGGATTATGCACCTACTTCTTAAGGAATAAGTCTTAGATTACTTGCACGTTTTAGTTCTAAGGACGGTAGCGTCTTCAGTCATGACAAATGAGTTTTTTTTATTTATCAGTCCACTGATTGACGAAGTTAAGCACAATGCATCACCGTGTCGTTTTTAACTGCATTCAAAATTTATCTCATGTCGCCTTAATCATAAAAGATTACTATTTCTCTTGAGTCGAGAATCAGTACTTAAGTTTATAATTGAAACTGACTTCGTTAAAGTCTAAATGCTTTCTATGATATAAGATGGAGGATTGTGGCAATATTTTGTAGTCATTACTTTCTATTGAAATTGGCTTAAGTTTATTTGACCCTGAATTTCACATGATGATTACAATAAAAATAGTGATATAAAGGATCAAACCAGCCGGCTTCTAGTGTAGGATCAAATAATAACAATATGTAAGTATAAGATAAAAATACATGTCTAAATATGTGAGATACAAAAACAGATAGACATAAAAGTAATCATAGACAAAACATGAACTTGTATTTATTTTGTTAAGATAAAGAATATACAAAATACATCTTTACATTGCAATATTAGATCGGGGATCTTTAAAACTTAAACAAAGTCAGCAAGGTCGCTCTGTAGCTGATATACATAAACAGCCTCATTTATTCAAATCAGTTCAAATCTTAACAGCTTCAAATTAGTAATACTCAGTGCCACACAAACTTTCACATTTATAACATTAATAGTAGCGGGATCAAGACGTAAAACCGCCTGTCAGTGTAGATTAGCATCGAAGGGACAAGAAATAGCTCGTAATTGAAATCTATTAGGACCGTCTGGAGAGTAAAAAGACTGAGAACAATGCGCCTGGGCCGGGCCGATGACCAACCGGTTAGTCAGGATTAGTTGCGGACGTGATACACCGAGCTACTTAGCAACAAATTACTTATTATCGAGCATAAAACCAACAGAGCCAATGTGAGCTAGAAAATTCCGAAACTGATGAGTGATTTGTCACTGATAAGTGACAATTTAAAACAGTCGCAGCAACAAGTGACCAAGCGAGCTGTGAGTCGGCCAATCAAAGTGCAGCGACCAGCGCAGTCTTTTGGCGTAATTTGTTTTCGAACAAAACATATAACATCACCACTTTATTGGTAAAATGCTCGATGTTATTGATAATGTTAATGATGTTGAAGAAAATAAAGATTGAGAGCAAGATCGAATTCTTAGATGGACCTTAAAAGAGAAAAAGTACTGAAAGAAATCAACTAAGAGACGAAAATAGGTAGTAGTTTCTCCGTAATCCCATACATCTGATATTCTGAAAGTAATTAATGTTTAGGCCAGCCATTTCACACAGTGTCATTATCCTTTTTGGTATACATTACAGAGAAAAAAATTGTCGTGTTGACGGTTAAAGATTTCATTACAAAACAAAAAAAAATTGATTAGAAATATATGTTTAAATAAATAAATAAATAATAGATATGCTTGCTGTACCACAGCCCTTGTTATTGCGCGAGCGCACGTGCGGTAGCTAAACATGGTTTATACAGGAATGATGGCCGCTAACGACTTGTATTAATGACTCACTGGTTTATAAGCGCAGTGATCTTTTTGTGACGATTTTAAATCAATCTGGATTAATAAACGGATTAAATAAGGTTATTTTAATGTACAAGGAAGATGATCAACGTGACGGTAATTGGTTACCAATAGTAACTTCAAAATCTTTTTGTAAAACTCAAAAGGTTTGTTTTAAAAGATGTTTTATTCCACACACACGTTAATACTAGTGCATTTCATTGTTTTTATTAGGACTGTGATACTATACATGTATCTGCTAATCTACTCAGAGATAACAATATTAACACCGGAACGAAGGAACAAAACAAAGAAGACATTCCATAAGTTACAAAGCGAATTGCCTAATCGTAACAGATCGATAAATTCGATTAACCCGACCAATCAATGACAAACATATCGTTTCCATCTGATTAATTTGACCAATCACTGATAACGGACACCTCTTAGATGATTGTAATCGCCATACAAGACTCTCGAAGACAGGCGTACCTTATCGTTTTTACGTCGAGAACGCGCTGGCTGTTATCAGTGGACAAGATTCTCGATTTGGAGCCAGGAAATGAGCGGACATTATAATCAAGTTTCATTAAATCAATTGAAGAGTTCTTAGACGTCATGATTTTGTGGTTTGAAATATAAAAGTTTATGAAAAAATTAAAAAAGGTTCTGAATTGAATGGAAAGGAAGAAATAAATGAAGTGACATCTTTTATTTACACAAATAACGTGCGTTGTCTAGATGTCCTAGAAAACTTCTGAAGTGTCCTCGTCGCTCCACTTAAAACATAGCTTTCTAGTTATAAATATAGAAAATTCTATAAATTAACTTCCCTAGGACCTGCCTAGTAAGATGTATCAATAACTTATCTGAGTGCTTTCATTGCCTTTGATAACTTTCCATTTAAAAAATGCTTTTGTGCTTTGAGGTTGTGTACGTTCGCCCACAGTGTGGCTTCAATGAAACGTCTTTATTGATCGGCCACTGTCCCGCAACACGCGAGCGTCCATCAGCCAGCGGACGTTTATTAATGGCGGATCCCAAATTGCCCAACAGCCGATATGTTATCACATCGGAACCGTCCAACTAATCAGAAATCTCATCGCGTTTTCGTCGTTGAAATAAGTAATTGTTCCCAGTTTGTTATGGCATGCGAAGCTACATATTTTTCGGTGCTCGGAACAAAAGTCAGCATTTATTACTCATAGTCAAACATTATTTTTAATATTTTTGTTTTAATTAACTTTTAAAAAGCTAAGTATTTCGTCAACTTTTTGGTTGTACGGACGCCAATTTCGTCAAGATTTATGTGTAAGGTACTATGTGTAAATGTGAAATATTTGACTAGCCACAATAGTAATTATACCAATTACCTGATTGCCACTAACATATAAATAACATTTTGCCAATGTATGTGACACACGCCAGTGTTATCGGAACTGAAAATATTTATTAAATTGTTAAATACTATCGGTTCATCAGACAATACAAACGGATCAATTGTTCGATTAATTGCTGGGTCGTGGGTCTGACCCGGCGCCCACGCACTTCTCTGCTCATTTGCGGTTCAGTGTGCCTTGTTTCAATTTATTGTTTCAACTGTGCCTTCGATGTATATCGAATATGGAAATCTTCCATTTTCAATATCATGTTCAATTATTTATTAATGTCATGTAAAAGATCTTCCACATGTTGTTCGTAATGGTATCAATCCGTCATCTACCAAACTAGCTGTTTCAACTGCAATTTATTTAATAATTCCTATTCGCACTTCACTCATGCTTACTTTATTGTCTGCATATGCAACAAGCCAGGTTACCTTAACTTGTACCTATCAATGAACATTACTTTGACTACAGATCTCACTCTTTATTGATTTCAATGGATAAAATATGATTACTTACTTTTAAGTAGGTGAGTCAACCTTCGCTAACTATGAACATAAAATCTCGATGGACATCTAACAACGACTTTAATAAAAGGAAAGCTTAAGTAATTATTTGCATCTCAAACTCATCACGACTCCTGAAATTGAAATTATTTCTCGCAATTAATACAAATAACTCAGCCAATTAAACAACTGAAATTGCGATTCCCAATCAGAACGTTATAATTCAATGAGAAGTTTCGCATCATTACCGTCATTAATTAAAAGAAACTTCTTTGATTACGTCTCGCAACAATCAGAACTTGTTAGCATTACAAACATTTCTTTGATGTTAGAATTAGATTTGAGAGTTGTTTACATTACAGTAGACATAGGCTTTTTTGCTGATCAGTGATCTGTATATTTAAATACATTAAAAATAATTTCACAGGGAAAGTTTCCTGTTCACAAGATACATAAAGTTAGATAGTAGATAGATAATACGAGAATTATCACGGATTTTCAAATAAAGAAGCGCGCACATCAATCCCGTTGAGTTTTGTATCGGTAGGACTAACACAATCCTTAAAAATAATAATAATATAATTGATCATCTGATTCTGACGAATATGTAAATAACTGGAAAAAAATGAGAGTACAAAATTATGGTATCTTTGCCTGTCATATAAACTGTAAAAAAAAAACCATAAAGCCTCCTATTATTGAAAAGTGGAATGGTTGCATCGTTCATCGTTTAACTGTGTGCACCGAATGAAAGATACTTAATAAATTGAGCCGCATTAATGAAAATTACCTGCAACCCCAATCAATAGCAACAGGGAAGTTAAGACAACAAACCAAAAAGCTTTTAGGTTGATTGAATAACATTTTCTTTAGAAATTAATGAAAAATACCAGAAATTGCTATTTGTTTCGATGATTTAATTTTATTGACTAAGTCAACCAAAGCTTAAACCATTATAACGAACTTATGCCTCGTAAACATTCATGATGATGATGGAAATATTACCAACACAATTGAAAAAGTGTAAATCATTCAGAATACTGCATTGAACGTTACGATTTTAATCTATGGCACACAATACACAAGATAATAAAGATAGACCTCAACGATAAACAGCCACGACAATACATTACCACAGAGCAGCAAAGAATAGAGACAATTAGAAAGCGATGGCATAGGAAAATCTCGTCATCCGCCCGAGGCCAGGACACGTACCCACAATGCAAACTATTTTCAGAGCCGCCGTTTTTAACATTTATTACTTAAGCACTTTCTTTACATGAAACGATTTAACGTCGTAAGGTTATCGTTGTTAGAAATGCTGAAGGTATCTTTCAGAGTTTATAAATTGTTATATCCTTTGACGTGAGGTTTCTTTTTTAGATTATAATTATCATACTTGTAATATATTGTAGACGTTATTTTCAATATAACAATATGTAGTTATTTCTTTCTTTTATTGCATCATTGTTTTTTTAACAGTAGATACATAATATATATCTTATTAGAAGATGATAATTATCATAATAGTGAGCACTAGATCACAAGCAACAATATTACGATTTTAAAATAAAAAAGACACAACCAAAACTAGTTAATAAATCGTTCCCCTCACCTACGTCGTGATCGTGAAGAGCGAACTGCCTCCAAGGATAACTATGGACGTTTTTTTCCTAACGGATAGACACCTCGTCACAATGCACGGGAGACAATGGCGAGATGCGCGTGACTCCGGCACAAAGCCTCACGCACCGGTCAAGGCAGATTGCAGCTTTTACGTTATTGTTCTGACGTGATATTCCTTTTTCACTAGCTTGTGGAAACACTTCCACAGATTAAGTTTCTTGTTTTAATGATCTATGGTAAAAAACGAAGCGCTCATCACCGACACGGTAAAGGTGAGAGTTTTTGTTCTGACTAGAAATGGAATCTGATTTGTGTTGGTTTAAAATCTGTTGCTTACTTACTGAAGCTACACTTTTATTTAAAAAGTCGATTAATGTGTAGATGAGCAAATAAAATAAATGTGAAGGAATAAAGAACTGGCCCTCAAGCCCCTAGTTGAAAATCTCGATGTTCTTGAATGTCATGATGATCATAGCTATAATAAACGTATACTCGTATAATAATTTTAATGTGTTGTAGATTTATGATGTCACATGTTATTATCAATTCTTTTGTACTCACTCATACTATCAGGGAAGGTATACGAGAAAAAGAAGTGAGGGAGAAAAATAATACGGGTCTAGATATATTATGAAGTCATTCTAACATAGATACGTGTATTGAATTTTTTGAAATTTTAGTTGATTTATGAGGCTTTTCTTAAATATACTTTAATACACCTTCCGAAATTTAATTTAAATTTAATCATGAAACAACAAATTACCAACTAGCAGATACCAACGCTAAATGTGCGTTACATTCATAACGTAACTAATTACGAATAGAATGCAGTTAAATAGAATGCCTTAGAATAAATTTACTTAAGTTGTGTAAATACAAATTTTTACCATAAAAATGTGGTTGCGAGAATTCTAAAAGCTTTCGAATACCCATAAACATTGAACAGCTGGAATGGATGCAGCAGCACGCGGTAACTGTGATGGAGCGCGAAACATTGGATATGGCTTCAGAACAAGGATATGTGGATTATTATTTACTAGCTGGCCCGCTCTTGCTTCGCCTCGGGAAGAATATAGTATATGCTGCTCCTCTCCTATTCATCTTATCGTGACGTTATAGACTATAGCCTTCCTCGATAAATGAGCTATCTAATACCAAATGAATTTTTCAAATCAGTCAAGTAGTTCCTGAGATTAGCTTGTTCAAGCAAACAAACAAATTCTTTTTTAATATTAGTATAGATTATGGGATGTTTTATTTTTTTAACTAATAAGAACAGTAGATAGCTTGCAGTGTCAACATCCTTTTTGGCCATGAACGCCTTTGCTAAACACTTCGAATAGGATTAAAAACGCCTGTAGTTATTAAGTTCTGTTTATACTCGTAGTTGTCACAATAATAATATCGGTTTGGTAGGAGCAAAAATAAATAACCTCGTCATACTGCCTAGTCTAAATATATAAAACTCAAAGGTGACTGACTGATCTATCAACGCACAGCCCAAACCACTGGAAGGATCAGGCTGAATTTTGGCATGCAGGTAGATGTTATGACGTGGGCATCCGCTAAGAAATGATTTTGGTCAATTCTTCCCCAAGGGGATAAAATAGGGGATGAAAGTTTTAACTCTTACCGCGAGCGAAGCCGTGAGCATAAGCTAGTTTAAGTATGAAAACACCAAAACCCACAAGTTGTAGGTATAGAATTAGGATGCCTAAAGGTACCATAATATTATATCCTATCAATTTTAGTTTGCTTAGTTAGTTGGAATTATAAAACAATTCAAAAGACCTACTCATAAAATACAATATTTTTAAGTCTATCATAATAACGTAATAGCACAAAATTCATCTTCAAATTTAGCTTAGTATACAAATTATAATATTACAAGAAAGAAATTCAAGTTTTATTATACCTCGTCCAAACTTTTCCATGTCTTCCTTAAAAGCAAACGTTCACAGTGACCATAGCAGCTCATTGTTATACGATATAACCATACGACCAAGTGCTGATTCAATTCGCTACAGCGCTCCTCCTTTTTCCTTTGCGCTTCCTTTTATTTCCTTTGCTTTTTATACATTCGCTTAGTTAAAGATCATGTTGCAATTGAATAGTAATTCTTATGGTTATTCAAAGTTATCAAGAGAAAAGTGAATAACCGCTCTCTATATCCGTTTTGTATTTCGTGAATGTTTCTTTAAGTATTTTGGATATTTATTTGCAGAAACGGAATTAGACGTTTCAGAATTATTAAGAGAACCAGTAACAAAGAAGAATTATTTATTTAAGATGGCTTACGCATTTACAAATTTAAAAAACACATTAAAACATTGCAATTTAAAAATATTATGTTTTATCAGATTTAGAACATGTAACATAAAAATCAATAAACATATTTTTATGTGCATCATCAGACAAACCCTTGTTAACAGTAAACTAACCGCCTAATTGGCTATAAAGTGCGGGATGTCGTACAAGAACCTCTTGTTAGGCAAAGTTATGAGGAATTAGATCGTGGATTAATACTAGCTTATATTTTGTTAGACATTGTAAATTGTGCTCAAAACAGAGTGGCTTTTGTTATGATAAGGAGCTAGGAATACCTGGTCTTTGCTGTTACCAGTAGCTATCATCTACAGAGTGTAAAACTCTACTTAATTAAACCGAGTTAATCCAAACTACAAGTCCGTGATTATTATTTGGTCAGTTGATTCTTTTTAGTTTACAGGAGATTCTTGTTAAATAAAAAATGTTATGTAGTTTTTCAGCTTTAACAAAAAAATTATAAACACTCTGTATCATCAATGGTATCAACATTTATTTTCAAAACATCACCAGCAACCACAGCTTAGCTTACAGTGAATATTTATTTATCTCTAAAATATTCTCTTTCACTGGAGCTTGGATCTGTTTCCTGGAAATACTGACACAGAACTAGTTATTTTTTAAAAAATAATGGAAAGAAAGAGGTGATATTATAATGATGACCCGAAGAAAACTAGAAAGACATTACATTCATAGAGCTAAGGGTTGATCAGATTGACATTCATTAACAAAGACCAATCCAGTATGCATTAAAAGTCCACTAGACAGACAGTCTTCGCTAAAAGGTTAATTTAATCACAATTACTTTTGTAGTGCTCCAATAACTTCTGTAATGCACACCGGTAACGCTAATTCTGCATTTAAACACACTCGTTAAACAGGAGTCTTATCACGTCGTACTGGATTGCTGGTTGGCATGCTACTTTCTACACCTGAACTTTTACACCTACATAGAAGTGTGAGTCACACCCGTAATGAAAGATAACTTACATTACCCAGAACTTTACTCTTTTTACAAGACTAGGTATTTGATGTTTCAGGAAATCCATAAAGTTTAAACGTTTTCGCAGGGTTTCGTTATTATTATCACCCAGTTGTCCTACTTGTGGGCTCGAGTCTCCTCTCTCAATGTGAGGGGTACTATGCGTAAGTGGCATGGTAAATAGATACATACAAAATAATCCAAAGGTGCAGTGAAGGTCCACAACGTATGAATAAAATCATAAAACTGTAGGTGTTTTTACTGGATATTTCTAGTATTAATTCATTATATTTAATTCAATTGTTACACAAAGTACCTAGTCTAGATAAAGAAGAAATCTAAATACAAAAATTTTTGGCTGTGTGTTAACTTCCTTTTCAACGGTGCGATAACTCAAATATTTACTCGAAATTGAAGTTTTTAGTTTTATTTTTAAATTCGTTTTGGTGCAAGCTTTCCTCGAAATTGAGTTCTCTATTAGGTACATACGACTCATGTATGGCGTTTATTTATTTTTATTTTTGTATCTATCAATTTTTACAAAATATTCTCGTTGTTTTATTTGTGCTACCAAATCCTACTAATACTTATCTCTCTAGCAGGAAGTTTTCGGAACAAAAGTATCCTCATTAATTTTCTGCTTTATCAAGATCAAAAATTACTATTCATGTAGGCATCTCTGATATACTTATACACATCAAATTTTTAATTTACCACCATTTCTGAAAGACGCTTTGTCATGGAAGAAAAAAAATGGCGAAAGAAACTCCTCAAATCATCCTATGTCAATCATGACCACCACTACCTTTAGTCCTTTAGCTTACGAGCCTTCATCACCCACTCTCATATTCTTTTATAATAGAATATACAAGTAATACGTGAAATGAAAATAAAAGTGCCTGGGAAATGTATATCTGAGCCATTTACGGATTACAGCGTTCAAAGTTATAGTCGTGCGCGAGGCTAATCCTTTGATTTGGATCAGAACTTGTGCGCACTGCGGGGTTTTCTTATCGTAACCCTTATTTCTTAATGCTATAGGCTGTTTTACTTGTTCTTCCATAACAATATCTTTTTATCAATACAGTGAATTACACAAATATTACAGTTTTGTTTGTTATATGGTTATGATGTCTTTGACTTTAAATGGAATACAAAGTTGACGTTAGATAATGGAGATATTAAGTGTGACGTTAATTATCTTAGACTAGCTGCCCGCCCTCGCTTCGCTTACATACTTACAACCCCTTTTTAGCCCCCATAGAGGTTAAATATCATAAAAACCCGACTTAGTGAGCATTTACGTCGCTAAAAGAACCTGCATGC
>DWKA01000413.1:0-17306 GCA_018249155.1 Panoquina ocola ocola
CGCGGAACAAATGTTACTTTCAAATGATGCATTATGAAGTGCTCTACACAAAAAAAATTTTTGGTCTACTGTAGGTGTACCACCCTGTATAAGTAACTAATTGTGCAAAAATTAAATGGTCTGGCCTCTGTTCTGCTTCACAATCACAAACAATTTTATTGTAAAGCTTAGACAAGTTAAGCTTGCTATTGTTAAGCTTGGCCAACACTCGTCAAGAGGTGACCAGTGGCCAACTTGCATAGTCATCCTCGCCAAGTGCAAGGAAGCCACCAATTTTTATGGCAAGTCGAGACTCGTCCAACGAGTAAACGTTAGTCTATACTAATATTGTAAAGAGGAAAGATTTGTTTGTTTGTTTGAAATGAATAGGCTCCGGAACTACTGGACTTTTATTGAAATTTGGCATAGAAATACTTTGAGACCCTATGAAGGACATCATCATTATGAGAATTTTATCTCGCAAATAAATCCAAAAAGGGGGTGAATATGCACCTACTATTTTTTCCCGAAGTCAAGCGAGGCGATTAGCTAGTGGGTATATAAGTTAGTGAATCAAAACCTAATACAATATACCTATGCAAATGAAGACCAAAACTAGAATGTGCAACTTTATCATTGTGTAAGAAAACAGCATTTGCGTCAAACATCAGAGCCGACCACATGACGGCGCCGAGGTCCGGTATAAGGCGATTACCCGAGTCGAGAAGGCATCGCCCCCCTCCACCCCAGCGCCCCCTTTGTGTCGGCCCTTTTGTGTCCCGGCTCGAGGCGAGGGAATTAAAAGATTCACCTAGATACGTGCGTCTTCCGTAGCCCTCCCTACCCTGGTAATCGATTCGTGTTAGAATCGCTGATGTCTAAATCGTGCGATTTTGTTAAAGTGTTATACGGGGGAAATTTTGTTATGTTTTTAAAGCAGTTCTTTAAGTATTTTCGTTAGGTATATTTTTGTAAAAAAAGGAGCAAGTTATTTGTTGAGTTACTAAATATTTGTGCGTAAATAGGTATTCTTTCTAGTTTTGTTTTTTTTTGTCATGCATATTTACGCAAAATCAATAATCAATCATTTTCTATATGAATCGTATCTATCCACCCACATTTTTTGTTATGGTAGTAGCAGACACTTATTTAATATCTTGAACGCCATTATAAATAATATTTGAAAAGACTTACGATCTTAGATCGCGAAATTTGGATTAGGATTGTTTATTAATTTCGGCCGTTAGAAGGCATGCCTACAAGGCACAGATAATAAATATGAAAATTATAAAATTACTGGAATATGAATTTATTACCTAATTTAATTTAGAAAACACCCAGAGGTAGACAAAAATGTATGAGAGAGCTTAACAAACAGAGCTACAAAGCAGGTACCTACGTCATTTAGAAATTGTAGAGCTGAATTCTAAACAGCTGCCTCAATTAAGTTATTTTATTTTAAAAACAATTTAACAAAACCATCAAACCACAAGCTTCATATAAACGTCTAGACGTTTTACGTCGACACGCGAAATAGAAGGTAGAAAATAAAACTGCAGTTGTTCAATGCACATTCAACATTATTCTATGATGGCTAAGGTTTATTACGACTGCAAACGTTCCGCGGTACGTGGCAAAGTATCGCGCAAACGTCAATACAAACAAAGAAAAGAGGCCAAATGAACGACGCACTTCAATAATACGCAAGTCTTAGGTGGCAAAGGAATTTGAACCTTATGCTCGAGTCTGTGACTGATGCCACTATTTGCACGTAGGGATGTGCGTTTGGGTTATTATGATCGTATCGAACTTAATATCCGAAGCAAAAACAATAGATGTTTTAACACAAGTAAAAAAATTTAGATTTGAATGCTTTTTTTACAAACTACAAGAAGAGCACCCCGTGACACGAAGTACCTAATCTAGAGTATTTTTATAAAACTTTATTACCTACTAGATATATTATATTATAAAAATAAAAATGTCATATTTCTAAATACAAAAAAAAACAGTCGTTATAAAGTTATCGATGTACAGAAAAAGCTGCGCTTTTGCTGATTTTTATTACACAACAACTTTCATAATAAATCTACATACTAATAAATCTACCTACCTAGCCTACCTACTTAGCTTTAGTAAAAGCAATGTATCTACCTTCCTGCATAGATGATAGTATGTACCTATAAAATAAGGTATACCTACGTATGCGGTTCGGATCCAAACAGAAACATCGTAAACCTAATAACCCTCTCTCTTTGTGACCCAAAGTGTTTGATGTTTAGTGCCGAACTGGTGAAAATTTATTTCGCCTCGTCTACTCACCGGTACTGTCGGCAACAAAAGCATTTTGAAGTACCTAATTATTTTGTTCTGTTTGGTAATATTTCAGTTAATTTTTATTCCAGTGTAATAATATAGTTATTGGACACAGTGATTTATTATAAATTAAGCATTAGAGTGAGTAGGGAGTAGTGAGTAGGGATGTCAAACGCTCGCGTAGAGGAGATTGGTGTGAAATAGGTTCAAACTTCAAACTACGAAATGCTACATCGTGTAGGGATCCTAATACAAAGGAGTAAGAAAAAAAGTCTGTCCCGTACCCATAAATAACTATACCTACCTACCTATAGGTCCCAGCCGGGAACTGAGCCGAATATCAACAATCTTGACGGCATATGCACGTGTAATGGGGGCTCTAGGGGAATTGGACAAAGGTATGTTTTCTATTACCTTGCTAATTACCCCATCTTCAAAGAATTCACGCCTATTTCAAGTGTTCCGCGTAACGTGACGCAAAAGCGTGCAGATGTTACAAATGAATTTGCTATGAAGATTAATTGATAGTTTCTCGAAAACTGTCTTCTAAATCAATTATCTACTTATGAAGGTAATCAAGAAGTACTGGTAGGTCTTCTGCCTAGAATGCAACGTTTGAGGTGAAATAAAATAGATTTATAAATGAGTTAAGTCGTAGGTACTTTTATGATATAACTTGTCTTAACAAAATATATGTATTAGATTATTTTAAAAAATGTGTTGTCATTGAAGTATAATTAAGTATGATCAAATATGTGGAAAAATATATCCTAGTTCAGTTTAAGCAGAAGACAGATGGAAAAAAGAAATGGCATGATAATAATAGATGTGCAAAAGTATTTAAAATTAAATCTAAAAAAAAACAAAAAAAAAAGAATGTGTAGACAAGATGGCGGACAAGCGGCAAATTCGCGCCTATTTCAAGTGTTCCCAGTAACGCGCGCCGCGATAGCCGTACAGATGAAGATACGAGCATGATTAATAGTCTGCGGGTTCCCGGAAGCTCCCGCGCTATTTCTGCTCACTACCGTTTTAGGTACTCTACACCGATTTAGTTGCAACACGAAAAAGTAAGAAGTAATAAAAATGGCAATGAATGCAGGTACGTAACTTACTTATTTGTTTTGTTTATGCAAAAATGTGATATCTTCCAATCTGTAATTGTTGATCGAAGAATCTGTAGGTTCACTTTTACTGTAACTTTTGGGAAGAGTAAGTAAGATAATTATGAGGGAAGGGAATTCCAGATTTAGTTTGTTGTTGGGGCTTTCTTATTTTAAATGACTACCTACCTACATGCTTAGATGATTCATAAAAATAATTTGGCGTGTTTCGAGGTTTACAGAGCAGATATTTGTATCGTAGAGTAAAATAAGTAGAGTAAACAGAAATCAGTATAATAATAATATCTCTCTTCTGCATGTAGAAATAATACTATGTTATAAGTGCAGTAATCAGCGCCTAACGAATGGAAAGTCAGCGTACTCCACCAATCAGGAACCAGGATTTCGACCCTTCACACCATAGGCGTGAAACCTGACACCTTGCCTCACATCCACTGTACAAACGTCCTAACACTAACCTACAATCATGTAAAATTGATCCATATTACGTTATCACAGAGTTTACATTACAAAGAAGAGCGAGGTGTGAAAATTGACGCCTATAAGAGAATCGTAATCCGTAGTGGCCCAACGTTTGAATGGACTCTAATACCAACGAATAAGATCGATATTCCTTGGACTTTACTATATCACCGTTAAAATATTTTGGACTTTATGTCCAGATCTTATGGTCTTATTTAGGTTGAAAAGTATGGGTGTTAAATTTAACACCTAGTCAACATTTTGTGTTATCTAAATCATTTACTATTGGTCGGCAGTATTCTTGGTTAGATAAAAGATAGATAAATAGGTACGTGTAAATTCTTCGACCAGTAGGAGTACCCTGGTAGGTGTGTATTGTCGATTTATGGATGATAAATGATATTATCTACATGATATGGTACGATGCTTTAATGATTCAATTGTATGTTCTAAGAATAGTTTTAATAGGCCAGGTAGGTAGTCAAAGACAGTACAAAGTTAATGCATAAAAAATATCAGAAAAAGTATAAAAACAAAAAAATAACGGAGGATAAGTTATAGGTAAATAGATAAGCAATTAATCTTCATACATACTAGGTACTATGCAAAATAAATGAGTAAAAATACAAATTATTGGGCAACAAATTACAAAAGTGTAAACCAAATCTAATTATGGTAACGACAGTCGACATTCGAATTTCGAGTGTTCTTTGTTTAAAATGTTCCAATTGGTTTCCTTTCTTTTTACCGCCAACCGCAGGGTTGTCACGTTTACGCGCGAATGAACAACTTCGTTATTTTTTAATTTTCCTACCCGACCTTTCTAATATCCATTTCCAAACTGTTATCAAATTACACGTCTATTTTAGTTGTAACTTGTCTATGACACAGGATCTGTCACTATCTAACCATAGACGTTTTTGTTTTGTTTAGAGCCCTTTTCAGCTTTTTATCTTATTAGTTGGCGGCTATCAGTTTCTATAACATGGGTAGGTGGGTATCATCGTCGGCATTTTTAATTGAAGTGTCTGTTTCGATTGTAAAAGATCTTATACAGAAGTTGATTGGTTTTAAAGATTTGAGAGACCGTCCTATCGCGTCAACTTTAAATGTTTTAGTTTGAGATACCTAAGAAGATTAAAGTTAGTGGCATTCAAAAGTTTGTCATTTAATTTTTGTTGTTTTATTTTAGTGGGTAACAAACTGTTCCACTGCTAGGCTCAAGTTCCCTCTTATAGTGTGAGGGGTGTAGCATCTTAATGTGGATTAGTAGACTTCACACACCTTTAAGAACATTATGAAGAACTCTCAGGGACTCTTGACTTCGCCGAAGTAAGTGATAATTGATAGTATACCTATTATGGTAACAAGAACTCTATTCCTTCTTTGCTTAAACTTATATAGGTAGGTCATTGCAACAGGAAATCTTGTGCAGAGTGCGGAGTGAGAGCATTTTTTTAAACATTTGTAACGGAAATAGGAATTCAAAATTCAACGACATTTTTTCTAACGACCTCTAACATTTGATACTCGAAACCAATCTGTGCCACTGGCGGTAACATAATGCATCCTATTCACTGTACGCCTTTGTTTATACGTCAAGCGTATTGTCGGCGGTACAGATGCAGTGTCCGCATTGTGTTCGACTTCGAGTTGTTCATACTGCGTTTTTCTATTCAGATTTTTTTGGTAATTGCTTTATTTTTATGCGTTGAAGCGTTAGTTATGGTAATTAGGAACCCTTGTGTATTCGAAGTGTCATTTCAATTCTGCGTTAAAATTATTTTCGAATCTCGTAGGAATTTATTAAATAATTTAAAAAATGTTTTTAGTGAAATCCTTCTTTATTATAACTTTTTTGACGTTTGCGATTAATGACTGATTTTAATAAAAGTATTTTCTAAAAAAGTAAGTACAATAAATATCGATGAACTAGGATTAAGTTTACTTTAAAAGCTGTGACATAAAAACAACCCACCAACAAATGGTTCTTTTTTCCTGTCTCTTTCTTACGTGGACATAAAAATATTGTATTAAATAATATCTATTTAAAACCGAAGCAATTTCAGCAGTAACCCCGTTACTTCAAACATTTTTTACACAAAGCCACCGTTACTTTCCGAATGATTACTCACACGGTGATAATTTGTATTTAGAACGCTGCAGCTCTGTATGCATACAAGCGTGAACTCAGATTACGATAATTGCTACTTATAAGATGGTCCATTCAGAGACCTTATTATGCCTATTTCTCCTTTGTTAGGTACTATAAGTTATTGTGTCTGCGGGACATATCAAAGAGTCCTGTTTTCGGGTTTTATTTTAATGTGACATGCTAGGGACATTGTAGTGCCTAACATGATTTATTTATTTTTATTTTATTTAAGTACCTTTATGTTTTTGACAATAATATACCAATATTGTATCGAATATAAATTACTATAAAAATGTTTGTACCCAAATTTTTATTAATTATTATTTAAAACATAGTATTTATTTAGGTAAGCTTCAAAATTGTAGAGACGCACGAAATCCAAGCACTATATTACTGCAAAGTAATAGTATTTCGAACAGTGTATTTGAATTTAAAATAATTCGTGATTTAAATCATAACTCAGTGTAATTTTTCGTTGGAAGTTTAGAAAAATAAGTGTACAATTTTTTCTACAAACACGACACGAGAACTCGCGTGTCGCGTAACAATTGCCTTATAAAGGGTCCCCATTCACAGCTCGACATATTCACCGGAAAATTACTCAAAAGAATTTCATACTTGCTCCGTGAATTTATTTTAAATAACTTGAACAGAACACGTCGTTTTAGACACGGGGTTTGAGTTGTTTTAAATAATGGAGGGATTTTCAACAGGTAAAAATGTTTTAAGCTTTCTAAAATTAAAATATAAAAATGGAATAGTTTTAAGGTTGTGAATGACTTCTATTTTTGAAACGAATTCAATCTCTTGCTCGTGACTCTATCTGCTGAATAAGGAGGCTATATTATGACTTCATTTTGTCTATCCTAGTATCATGTTGTCCTGTAGGTAATCCCAGTGCTAGTGGGTCGATATTTCGTTTTATAATAGCTGTAACTTAGGTAGCCATTGTTGGTATCTAAGTAGGTAAACCATCTACGTATATAAAAGTATTGAATAACTTACAATGTATAAGTCTTATCATATCAATCATCAAACTGAAGGAAAACCCACCTGTCTACAATTTCTATATCCATTTGTAACATAAAAAAACACCCACCCACGGGAAGGCAACAAAAAACCAATTCCCATCAATGAAATCGCCAAAAATCGCTTAAAAACCGCAACTGTCAAAATAATAAAATCGATTACCTAACACTATAGCTACTAGACTTTCCTGCGTATTGTTCCCAAACTTTTCAAAAACCGAACAATAGGGAAGGAAGCGGCGACCGCAAGACGTAAATTACCGGTACCGGGTACATCCCTAATTATATGATTTTACTATAATTTTGCGGTGCTCGGAGGGTTATTTAAAATCACCACCTCAATTGTGACGGTCGACAACTACGAATAAGGCTGTTGTAACAGCCTACTTATGGCTTTTGTTAAAGACTCGTTAAAAACGGCTCTGTCTTCCTATTAAAAGTGGTAGAGTAACTCTCCGAGTGATTATAGTTATCGGTTGAATATCTCGTTGTAATTAAGGAATCTTATAGTAAGACGAGAGTTCTAAGATGAATATAAATAAAAAAATTGCGTCAAAAAAGTAGTTTGAGGTGACATGGCTTGTTCATGCCAAGTGATATCAATATTGATATATCGCATTGATGAGTCGAATAGGAATCCTACACACACCTTTTATTTTCAAATCATACACCTATATTATTATTATTTGGTATGCACATATTGTAGGTATCATTGTTTCATCGAAAGGAAATATTGTAAGGAAACCTCTGCACTTGAAGGTTCTATGGCGTCAATCCATTAATGGCCCACTACTGAGCACGGGTCTCTCCTCGTAACCGAGGAGGCCTAGAGCATACTCCAACACGCTGCTCCAGTGCGGATTGGTGGAGGCGATTCTATATAGTAATCTACTCGTAATTCTTTTGTAGACCTATCTGACTGACTCTTATCGGTAACATTTCATCCTAAGAAAACACCCGAGACCCAATAGGTACAACAATTATTAGCTACGATGGCACAACCGATTATTATAATTCATTAGAGAAATTATTACAACATTCAAACATAAGTTAGTTTATAACCTCCAAATAGCCTTACCGATCGAAGCCTTAAATCTTGACCGTCTACAAAAACATTCTTAAAACAAAACCAACAAGCGTTTATCAAGTGGTTGGATTTGAAAATATTTTTATTAAACGGAATATGTATCATGCCGGCGCGGGGTGGCGAGTGAGTCGATCAATTAATATCCAGTCGGAATCTGTGGGAATCCGCACCGCTGTCCGAATTTTATAGCGGCGGGCGCCACCCAAGCTGCCGGGACAGGAGTGCTGTGGAGTCGCTAACACCTAGCTTTCATTTGTCTAACGTTTTGTGTACATAGCCGATAGACGAGGAGAATGACTGCCTGATAGTTAAAGAGCACGTCTGTTAATGGACATTAGAAATTGAACTACTCGAATAATAAACGCTTAGGTACGTACACACATAAGTGTGCAGGGGTATACCTAAATTAGGATTCCCTGTGTTGCGGACAATAGGTATATACAACGCAAATGACACATCATCATATTCACCTTTCTTACACTCGTATGTACAGTTAAATTAAAGTTATTAATTGAGTTTAAGTAATTACTATTTATATTCAATGAATAAAAATGTTCAATTACTTAGAACTTGAAAATATTCTTCGCAGAGTACTATACCTATTTTATTAATGGCTCACGGGTCTCTCCTTGTAAATTTTAAGGGCAAAAGAATAATCCACCGCGATGCTCTATTCCAGATTGGTGAAGGTATTATATTAACTTAAACTCAAACGATTACTTTACGTTGACTATTACCCAAGTGCTACTCCACACCTCCGCTGTGCCCACGGCGCCTAGCCCGCAGCGTGTAATGCGGCCAAGCTCCATTATTTATATGCGACTCTACATAACATACAACTTGTGTGCACAACACGAGAGGAACACTGTACTTTTTAGGGAGGTTATACTGCTGAGAGACCCTCGTTATTTCTTTGTGATATTATTGAGCATACCTCTCTTAAAATAATAGTGTATTACAAAAATATGTTAAAATAATAACTTCCGATGTTGTTGCTTTATTTAATGTAAATAGGCTATATATGAACGTATGCGAT
The DNA here is from genome assembly GCA_018249155.1 of Panoquina ocola ocola. Lineage (NCBI taxonomy): Eukaryota > Metazoa > Arthropoda > Insecta > Lepidoptera > Hesperiidae > Panoquina > Panoquina ocola. The sequence continues at coordinate 9,188 of DWKA01000413.1, forward strand.
GCCAGATGGCAAGCGGTCATCGTCACTCATTACCGTCAGTAGGTACCACCATAGCACGTTCATACTTACCTACTTACTACTTGAAGTACCTACTTACTTACTACTTGAAGGTTGGTTGCTATCGTTAGATACTAGTCGCTGAAACACTTTGGGGGTTTTTATTTGGAGAAGTTGGAGAATATAAAAAAATACCTAACAGGTACCAATACTGCTAAAAAAAATTAAAGATTTATTTCTTTTTTTTAATGTACTTACCTACTTTTACGTGAATAGCATAATCATTATTAGGAAATTTAATAGACTGTATGACATATACCTATCTAGATCAGAAGTTATGTTCCCGATTTTATTATGTAGGTAAGGTAGGTAATGACTAGGACTCATTACTCAAATTAAACATTCTTAATTCAAATGCACTGTAACTACGCAATGATTATTTTTAAAATTATCTGTTTTGCATAGAACTCAGCTAGATAAAGGAAAAAAAAGGGTCGTAATTAATTATTTTACTTTCACAATAGGACAGTCGGTACCTAGACGTTTTCACGTTCAGTTGCGAGGTCCGCGTCAGTTGTAACGACTGATACAATGGCAACAAAGCAGCCGATATCATAATTAATTTAACTGTGGACCGCTGCCACAGTGTAAGAGCCTACAGTATTCAGTTGCACGCCGGAAGAAAAGCGACATCTTTCTGAAACTAAGTAAAACTTTTTACGCACGCTTAATTTGTGGTAGCTGCTGAATGAGTGAGGAGAACGTTCCAAAAAGTGTGGTCTGTAGTTAAGAGGGAGATATAGCAGATATAGATATAGGTTCGTTAAGATAGGAAGAGAGAGAACGTTTCATATAATATTACCGTAGCGGCAAGTGAAAGAGGTGCGAGCACATTTTTTTTCTATTTAAAATACCATTTCTATACTAACATAAATCGAATAGGACATAACATTAGTATTACAAAGAGAAATATTTTATTTTTAGTCTGTTTCTTTGAATATTCAGCTCCGTAACTACTGGATAGGTTTTATAAAAAATTGTCATAGTGATATTTTGAGACCTTGGAGGAACATAGTATAGTTTTTATCCCGTAAAGGGGGTGAATATGGTACTCTGTAATACAAGCACAACAACAGCCGGGTGCAGATGGCCCTGTAACTCTATTAGCCTACTGTAAATCTTTAGTCTGTGTAGCGCCGTAGTGGAACCTATCATTCTTGCGACCGTCATTCCTATCAGACGTTTAAATGCGAAACAGGAATCCGAATTGATTTGTTGTTAGTTTGTCTATTAAATACATTGTTTAGACATCTTGTTTGTTTGTGCCGAGTGGAGACTTCCGACGTTGATTCCTTGCTGAGCTTTCTAGAATGGAATCGGACAGAGGTTATTCATACGATTTTTAGTATTACGATTTCTAGGTAGGTACTAACATAGGTTATAATAGTGCTTACTAAGAAAAGTCGTGAAGAAGAGTTGTAATTGTAATGTGGTTAATAAAAAAAAAAATATTAAGTAGGTACTAGCTGCGCCTCCCCCCCCCCAGCTTTGGGTAGGTATGCCTATGCCCTTATAACTTGTTCCTACTGAAGCAAGTACCAAGGTAAGTACGAGTAGGTACTTGTACTAACTAGCAAGTAGTGAGCACTTCTAACTTACGGAAATAGATCTCCTTTCAAACTCCACAATGGAAACATCGAATCGAAACGCAATCGAACTACGCCAGCGAAACTCACGATTCACAATAGCTACTCAGTCTAAGTACTATCATGTGGTTGATTTGAGAACAACACTAATAAGCTAACAACTGTTCTCGTTGTTGCACATTTCATAACGTAACGAGTCTTCAATTAAAAATTAAAAATTCGCCATTGTCGCGTCCACAATGCCAGCACAATGAAGTATCAATTAAAAAAAGGTAATTAAGAAGTCCTCACTTCGATTCCGATACTCGATACATTCGGAATTCGGTACCTTTACTCGATAGGTACTTAACGGTAAAGTACGAAATTCAACACGGGATTACAAATGCCGCCCTACGGTTTATTCTGAAGCCGCAAAAGCGCGTTTACACTGGGCTAAATTTAGAGCGGTGATTTCGGTAAGTTGCTACTTACTGGTCAAAAATAATTTAAGTTATTTACTTACTATATTATTATCATGAGTTATTTGGGTAACTAGGTATGTATAATACGACCTTTAGCTAGATAGTTAAATTTCGTGTAGCAGTTATAAAGTCTACTTTGAGGAGTCGGTCATATGTGAGTCTATCAAACATTTTACCTCTAGGTAGGTACAAAAATTTAGTAAAAGTACAGTCTATCACTCATAATTAGATTATTTCAATCTTTCACTATTAAGACCTGTATAAACGAAGAATATTTTACACATTTTATGGATCCTTTTATTATTTCATTACATAGGAATATTAAAACTTAACTAGCATCAAAAATAAATAGTCCTAACTGGGCAGTAAAATACTCTTCACTTAATTTAACAGTGTGTAAAGACGGCTTCAAACACGGATAATCCAACACAACGTACACCTCAACAAATTTACGGCAACACACCGGAAACCACACAAAATAACTGAACACTTTCTCATCCAAAACTTAAGGTTCAAATTACAACATAGTAAAATACTGGACGACCGAATGGAACGGGACAATCACCCCTCGTTTCCGAATTCAATTGTCAATGTGAATTTTTAAATAAAGAACGGTGACAATACGCGCCGATTGAATGACGGCAGATGTCGAATTCGAATTTGGAAATGATTGTAGCTAGTGAAAAAATAGTGGTAAGTGGGTATCGTTTGGAGATTTCCAACCGCGCCCGGAATAAAGATTTTTCAGGATAACAATGCTCTGGAGGACTCGTTTGCTGTATGCGTAATGTTTTTAACGAATTTCAGCCCTTATGAATATAGTAGGTAGGTATAACAATTTTTTGAAACTTTAACTCACTGACACTGTTGAATATTAATCCATTATTTGTTTCTTCAGACTGTATCGACAAACATTCGAAGAATTTTAATTTTGGTGCTACCATAAAGAACACTTTATGATAATGTAAGTAGGTACCATACCTACGTATGGATAATAGGTCATACACAAATATTTCACATAAAATAACTAAGGGTATATAATTAGTCTGTAGAAACTAGGATTCGGTTCTAATAAATCACCGCACTTGAGTGACCGATCAATGGAGGCACATTGACTAATTAGATATAATTTGTATAAAATAATTGCTCAGGCAAGTACCTATAACCACTTATCTGTGTGATAATAGGCAGTAGGTAAGTTGCCTGGAACGTTATTGATTACAATTAATGTTTATGTTTTTTATGTTTTAAAAAAAATATATGAAATATATAGTTCTTGTTACTCTTAACTAGGTGGCGTTGATTGTCATGGAAACAGTGAGGCTTAGAGCGGTTTTGGCAATTTGCCTAAATCGTAGAGCGGAGGCGTAGTGTGAAGTGAAATGTGCGAACCTGTGGGTAGCTTACATTTGATTAAGCATGCCTAAAATAGTGGAGATAGAAAGAAAAGATAAGATAAAAGATAGCAAAAGTATTTACTAGGCCTTCCTATCAGCCAGTTACCAGTTTTTGCATTTTTTCTTTGATAAACATGCGGGTATTTTTGCATTTTCTATGATAAACTTCAATATGTAGTACCTACTTAGTTATTTTTTTACACCTTAAAAACTAGAGGTAACAAATAAACAAAAAGAAACAACAAGAAAGAAACAAAATAGATTTTTTGACGTTAAAATATTCGATTGTCAGTAAAGGTGCCTTTTCGATATAAAATCAAAATAAGGGAAAATGTGAATATTGTAAAATTAATAAAAATGGTTTCTCTCTCTCTAGTCGTACACTCTTGGCAGAGTGGTCGTGGTGTTGTGATTAATGTTCTGCATGTCTTTGGTGGTAACTGAAGTGGCGATGCGTTTCCAGAGGTTCCAAAAATGGTTTAGGTATGGTTTTTAAGGGGGAATATTTTCTTATCCATAGGTAAACGATAAAATCCTGAGTTTGTTACGTAGACATTTGCCGCAGTCGATAGATAGTAGGTACGTTAGTAGGTACCTACCTACCTACCTACTCTGAAACGGAAGTTCGTTTGCCATCTTTGTTACAAACAAAAATAAATTTGGCTATTGCTAAGTTAGTACGCAAACTACTTACCTTTAGATTGCATCTCCACTTACCTACCATCAAGTAGGATAGTAGGTAGTCAAGTAGGTATTATAGTCATCGACAAGTTACATGGCAGGTGCCTGAAAGAGACTTTTAGATGCGCACAACAAAAAGCAGAGCTAAACGACTTCTGCGCATCTAATGTCTCTTTCAGATTCTTGACAAATTACTTTTCGATGATTATAACTCATAACAACTAAAACAAAAAGCTGCCTCTTAAGCTTTTCTCTCACCTACCAACAACATAACAAATCAATTGGCGGCTAAGGGCAAGAGGCAAGGGCAAGAGGCAGGGGCAAGAAGACGATGACCTGCTAGGCTGGGTTACATAAAAAAAACCTATCTACCTACCTACCAGTAATAAGTAACAGTAATGATTACTGATAGTAATACTGATAATAATCCTTACGCGAAGCCCTATCAAGTAGGAGGGCCGGCTTCTGTCACCACTTATAACACCTTGGTATGCCAGTTTTAGGTTACAAGTTACAACCTATATTTTTTACTGGCCTGAATTTAGTTTCAGAATATAGGTAGGTAAATAGGTACATAGTAAATATTAGAACTTATAATAATATTAGTAGAATATTCTTCAAATTCTTACGTGATGAGAAATAAAAAGTTATTTTCACTTTAACGATGTCAAATTATAATGACTACCAAATTGCCACAAAGTAGGTATTTTGAGTCTCACGTAGAGATCAAGTGTCTCCTTCTTTCAATAATTATAAAGTAAAATTGCCGCCTTTTTATATCTACATGAGAGTAGCTCTACAACAAATAAAATTGCTAGTGTGGACACTACTATCGGAATACCTACTTACCTAATTTTGTGTTATAATTAGGTAGGTACCTACTCATTATTATGTAAGTATACCTATATTTCTTAAGTTTATTTAATCCAACTGCATCGATTTGGTTCAAGTTAAATAATACCTGTCTATCGCCAAAAAAGATTTTATTGAATAGATATCTAGATTGAAAATACGCCATAATTTTCACTTTCCTATGTTAATGACATTATATAAGAACCTTCATACTTTCCCATCTATTCCTGGTAACGTTATACACCAAGACTATTTAGGTAAACTTTCCCCTTCATATTTAAATTCTGCCATTTTTATTTTTCATCTCGTTAAAGCGCAATTTACACCCTGATTTTAGTACAGGAGACTGCGGAGGAATATGCCGTGAAATACGAGAAGTTCGTTACTTCATTGTAGGTATTCTATCCAGCCTTGCGGAGTAAATTGAGAATCAATGTTAGAGATTCTTATTTTTTCAGAACAAAAGAACGGAGGACTTCGAGAATAACCCGGTTCACAACCATCAGCTTTAGTAGAGATGCCTATATTTTTATGTTAGGTAGGTAAATGAAATTCAGGACACAATAGTGGCAGTAAAGCAACAGCATTAAAAGAAAAATCTATCAGGCAAGTAGCCTACTTTGTATTTACCTAACAAAATAATTTTAATTATAGCAATATTAATTTATTTATTAAATGCACTGTAACTGCGTAAGGGTGCCACAGCCGATAGACCAAAATCTACTAGAGTTACATTAATTACTTTCGAATTGCTATCATGTTAGTAAGAGATACAGAAGCTAAGCTACACGTGAAATATTTTAATAGAGTAAAAAGTTTACATTTACCTACTTTCACAAGGGGCATATCTAATACTTACGTACATCACAATATGTTTTGCGAAACTATTAGTAGAGTATATTATTATATTATCTACTCGATTTTTACACCGCAAATACTTAAGTCACCAGTCCTCAAGTTTGTCACCGCAGTTTGACCCAGATCAATTTATGTAATTGCAGTATACAAATCGCGAGCTAAATAGTACCTACCTAGATATCTATGGGTACCTACCTATTAACAATGAATAGAAAATACTTTGAATGTCTCTACTTAGACTAACTAATGATTGTTAGGTAAAGAGGGTAGATAGATCACTGAGAAGTTAGGTAATTGTATAACGCAAGATATCAATTTTATGGTTAAGATTCGTGTATTTGAAAATTGCGGTACACACTAATTTGTGTTGAATATTGCAAACATTAGATAATCGGTTTTTGTTTAAGAAGAAATTAAAATAATTTCTCAAAGTAATCCGCTACCTCTCTGACTATTTGATACAACCCGCATCACGACTTAAAGTGTATTCATTTCCTGTAATTATACGTAACTCTATATTCTATTACTTATTATTTCGCTGTACAAAAACAAAAGTATCTGTCTCAGTGAAAAAAGATCCTTGTTTCTACTCAATAAAGTTCAATTTCGACTGCGTTTTGAAGAGTTTGAAAAGCTTAGAACAGGAAGTAGGACCTAGCAGAGGTGTCAAATTACCCAAATTATTCGTTTGAAACGGAACAGTTTTTTTTATAAAATTTAGCTGTGGCCACAGGGTAAATACACAGCTTCGACGTAACTAAGGTAGTAGGTATTAATCGTAATGGTTACATAATAACATTTTGTTTTATTTTGAAGTCTAAACATAAAATATTAAAGGTTTGTAAAAGGATTTTTGTAGTTGACTGTACTCATTTTTATGGCCGTGCGAATTGACGAATGAAATGTTAGGTAAATTCGAAAGGTGCCAAGCCGCACGATAGTGCGAGATTTCTTCGTGCGAGATGACGAATATCCCATGAAGTTTAATCAAGTAAGTTTTTGACTTGCTATAGGAACATTATCAGTGTAACTTTTTAGCGGAATCCAATTATCCATTCATTCTGACCCTCCTTGAAAGTTAAATCACAGAAATAGACTCACGTACAATAGAAGCCATGCTTAACAAATAATACATTTATACCTCTTTTCATAATGTAGAGTCAACCCGGTATTTCGTTTCGGTATGATCGACATCGAAAACGACATCTGTGTATAGTCATTGGTGCGGAACGTGGCAAGATTTTGAAAGAGACAGTTAGATGCGCAGAACAAAAAGCCGAGAAAAACGACGTCTACACATCTTATGTCTCTTTCAGACTCTTGCCACGTTTCGCGTCGATGACTATACCTGTCAGTGTGAGGTTCCTACAAACATCTCCGCGCATGTACTCTTGTGATTGGCTCATAAAGCTTTAAAAAAATCTCTACGTCGATTTACCTAGGTGTATGTAGGCTAGTATACTTTGTCTCTATCCCTCATGAAGTCCTGACTGTCTTACCAGTCTTTGTTGTCGACAACAACTGATGCCTTTGATATTATATAGTAGGGTTATTTGCCGACTACCTACGTAGGGTTAAAAAAAATTGGTTGTACTTATATGAAGTGAAACTTCTCAGCGTTGTTATTTTGTATTTACCTTCTACTAACGTCATCTATCGACATGTGTCGGGTATCACTTTCTTAAAATTTTACTCTTGACGTCGCAGCCAAAGAAAAGAAGTTTTACTTCTAAAATACCTAGGTACCTACCATAGAAATCAGCGAAGGTAGAAGAGTTTATTATCTTAATGTCACTAGCTGATCGTCTTTCATTGACATTGATTTAAAAACAACAACAAAAAGAACGCCATTGGAAATGTGGTGATATCATTCTGAAGTAAATTGATACCTAAATAAAAAAACCTAATAAGACAGATCCGGCCTCAATTATTTACATTGGTATAGGTAGGAACATGATGACATTTACCTAGAATCCGTAACTCGTAATATAAACATAGCTCGTATTGTGAGATTCCATTTTCGGCATCTGTATTGGTTGAGTTGCCTTTGTTGTCTATAAATAAGCAATTTTATTCCGACTGTGATTATGATCCATACAATTCTGGTTCAAAGTCTGACTGACAAGCATATTTATGTACCCACTACCCAGCCAGCGGGTCTATTACAAACTCTTAACTCCAGCCAGCCAATTCACGGCCATGCAAATCAGCCAACCAGCGGTCACAT
>DWKA01000414.1:0-17298 GCA_018249155.1 Panoquina ocola ocola
GCTTAATTTGTATAGTTTTACATTTATGGTGATCGACGAGAATTTTGGTACTTAGGTAGGTATTATTAAATCGTTTAATACTGTGTATGGGTACAACTTATTAATTATTCCTTAGAATATGAAGGGTGCCAAAGTTGCGTATTCTTAATCAGGTCTAACTACTAAGTTACACATTTATAGCAGAATTATAAGTAAAATTGCGTAATTACTAGATATTTTAGCTTGTTTGAATAAACATGAAGCAATAACCAGCAAAACCAACAACGCAACCACAAACTCTATGAACGAGTCACAAAACTGCGGCTCAATCATAAGTAAGTCGGTCAGTTCGAGTGGGTCTATGGTGACGCGAAATATCATTTCATGCACCATTTGTCAAGTGGAACAGGGCAAGTACTGGCGCGAGATTCACTTGAATGCCGAGATGTCTGTCTTTAAATTTTATATCAAAGGGGCTAACAGACATGCGACCTACTCGGTTGAGGAAATCTGAGCACTAGTACAAATACTCGCGAGAGAACGACTCTCGAGAACGTTTACGAGATCCTCTGTTGGAAAGAATACGTTTTCTTCAAGGCCCGGCTTCTTTGACAGACTACATTATAACTACGTGTACAGTAGTTACACTTGCAACTTGTTCGAGAAACAACCGTTATATTGATTTTATAGAAAATTGTTTCACTTGTGTTGCTAATGATGTTCTTTAGAATACTTAATAGCATTACATACAGTAGTAGGTAATAATGTATGTGTTGGATGGAGTAAAGCAATGCCAATCAGATCAAAGTCCAATAAGAACTTTTTTCTTAATCTTACTTCAATCTGAGACACATATAAAATCAATTTGAATAATGAATTATAACTAGCTGAATCGCACATCGCACAGTGTTAAACAAAAAATATATTCAAACTTGTGTTATAATAAAAAATAGTGTCGGCCTGCTGACGGTCGCAGTAATGGAGTAATGATTCAACGATCAATCTCATAATATAAAACGGATGTGTGCATGAATGAAGCTCTTTACAACAAAATGTTCTCAAGCAGCGTGTTGCGTAAATTCATATTTGAACGATCCGAACGCTGGACGACATTAATCTCAATAGAGCGGTGACTAGCCGCGATCAGTCGCGACACTCGGCGACACTGCAAACAAAACGGGCAGCCGGCGGATCCACCGGGTGGCTCGATTGCCATCTTTCGCACTGATCGAGCGAGTTCGCAACCGGCGGGCTGGGGGGTGCGCCGCGGCGGGGGAGGGGCCCGGTGAGTGAAAGCGTTTTAAATTTAATCGCATGCCCTCACTCCCTCAGTCGGACGCTGAGTCCGACCGAGTCACCTTCGGCACCGCGCCGCTGCGCCGCTCCTTGTTTACCACTAACGCATAACACTGTTGCGTAAGTGTTCACCGCAACCTGAATGCGCCGGCACGGCCGCCGGCCGCGGAGAAAGAGAATAGAGCATTCGTTCGCAACCGATATCACTTTACTGTGAAGTTAATTTAAACTGGGTCGGGCTGTAATACGTACACGATTAATTTATGTGGACGGTTACATTCGAAAACAACGTTAAAGTCACGTAATTACCAATTCAGCAGGAAGCATTGTTAGATGGCTTAAATAATATTGTTTGTATTAAACATTGGTCAAACTCTAAATCGGCACGTAACGATACTTGTAAAGTTACTTTTTATGTAAATGTCCCCGATTCGATGTCAATTTTGAGGCCAGAGTTGATCTGTTGACAAACTAGTAATAAACACATTAATTGGATGGCGGTTGTCCTTCTATACGAAGTTAATATGCGATACGATTAACTAGGTATATGTTTTGAACGCCTATAAAGAGTCTTATTGGTACATATTTCTATCAATAATAACTAAACGTGGCTTATTGACTGAAACTTCAAAAGTACCACCGTTGCATTTCCAAACAAAAAGAAACGAAACGATGGACCCGCATTATAACCGTCTTCCTTTTATTCTTATACTCCATTAATACATTTTATCTTCCAGTTGTATCGGAGTATAAAATTGTGAAGGCGATGTCAACTCGGAAGATATCACAAAGTCGTCTCTCCGAGAGGCGGGAGGGCGGAGGGAGGGAGGGCGCGGGGAGCCGCCTCAGCGTGCCAAACTACACAAAACACAAGTCCACCGCCAACACTCCACACGGCGATCCCAGCGCGACTCGCGTCTTGTTTACAAAACAAATTGCACGACCCTCGCGTTTCTTCTGCTGTCATACTTTTCAATTTTATCTCGCGGCGCGGAAAATGCATAGAATAAAATTACCGAGACAAGATATTGAGAATCACTAGTTATAAACATCTTTCTCCACAACAAAACAATTAAATTCAATTTTGTCTCGGAAATAGCGTTACATCAGTGGCTTACGCTTTCAAATTCAGTATATTGCACAACACAATAAACCTTAAACTACAATGGATGAACAATGTATTTCGTATAGTACCTCGCTAATAGTGTAGCAATCTGCATAGCAATCATTCAACTTAAATTGGGTGCAATCAATGACAAACGGCGCGGCAGAACTGCACTTAGAACGGACAGTACGGACAGTAATAATCGGTGTCCATAAGAGGCAAGTAAATGTTTGGCGCCGTCCGAGGGAGAGGTAGCGGGTTCGGCGTTATCTTGACCCACATACGGCGACCGCGCACACGGCCGGCGGGTCGCGTCGCGTCACCGTGTCGCCGATACGTCGGAATGTCGTGTGGTCGTGTTGGGAGAACGTATGTTTTCAATATTTTACGACGAAACAATATTAAAGTTAAATCCATCCTTAGAGTTAGGTCTTTAGGACAAAGGTTATTCTCGCATTTTTTGTAAACAGAGGTATCCGCTTACTTAAAGATCTTTGATAGAATTACAATTCGACTCTAATAATTATTGTGTCAGGCGGAAAAGAGGCGGTAATAATAAACAATAGAGAATAGATTATTTATCTACGAAACAGGACTCACGGATCACGCTGATAAGGAAGTGAACGCCTGAGCACTTTCTCTGGTAATTACCAATGTTGCTAAATTTAACAATAAAAGAGAACTAAATACGACCAAAGATAAATTAAAACCAATGATTTCTTAATAAACCAAAGTTTTGGCTACCATATTTATCTTACAAAGTTGATATCCGCTATCCACCGTCTCATCAAAGAATAATGTTATAATAGACACTTAAACATACGATGGGTTCAACAAATTTAGCTGCAATCGATGAAAGAGACAAAACATTTGTATACATAATAAAAACGATCGCATACGATAAAGACGAGGCGATGCAGTCTGGCTCGAAGGAATTTAAAAGGAACAAAACTTAAAGGAAAATGCGGGCCTTAAAATATAACGTTATGGCAGTAAAGAGTGTGTTGAAGAGGCGACTGACCAATGACGGTGTGACAATGTTTTCCTCCACTCATCAACGCGACCTTGACCCGGAATGCAAGTCATATAAAATAAGGGAAAAAGGACGAGTGCTGTCGTAACTGGTGAGGGTCAAGGGCCCTGAGCAATGCCGCTCTGATTGATAATTCACTGTAATTACACGTATTTACCACTTTGCATGTACATTCCCATGATTTGTTACTCATGATTCATATGTCTTGATGCACCAAGGGGAAAATGAACACTACGAACAATGGAAAATTCAGCCATCGCAACTTCCCCGAAACAACGTCAATAATAATTTTGAAACCTAGAATGTTGCATATATTCTGCTGCTATTCTGTTTGTTTGGAAGTCGTACTCACACGTAATTTTTTAATGGGGTGAGAGAGGGAGAACTAAGTAAACATGATATTGTTACAGGCTGAATTAAAGCATGAGCTACCTTGAAAAAGCTTTACAAGAGATTTATAGACATTCACATACAAAATTTTCCTGTTAACACTGTAGACTAAATTGAAATTTCTGTAAAAATGTGTATTACTCGTATAAGTACGTTTACTCTTTATACAGTGAGTGTCAGCAAGGACAAAATGTAGGCGAAGGGCGTTCCGAGCCCGCAGCGCCGGATCCCCAAGGACGCCGCGCTATCGGATAGGTGCTCGTTAGTAGCTACAATGTCGTTTCACTAAACTGTCAGCTACACATAAAAGATTATCTGTACGATCTCATCGAACAGTCACGACAAGCGAGAGGACCGTGGAAATTAATTTAGCTGTCCCCGAAACAAAAGACATTGTGCAAAATATTATAAGTATTACAACATGATTTTTCACGAGGCTCGTATCGGACGAATACAGTTCGCGGAGATGAAGGTAATGCTCAAACCAGATAATCTAATGTTATCAAACGATAGTAATAGGAAGCGCTTATGACGAGTTGCAACGAGTTATCAACGGCAGCCGCTCGAGCGAGCTATTAAGCTGGATTCTGTCTAGCTCAGCTCGCGTGATCACTTGCACTTCACACATACCAACGAGTCGTGAGTTATGAACACACAACATTTCCAACTACGTTTAGATAAGAATAAAAATGTGGACCGCAAAAAGACACGCGATATTGCCACCGCAGCCGATATTGAGCGTTAATGTTTGTGAAGGTCATGTGGTTAAATACCATTAATTCATTAATATAATAACAATAAAAGATGAAAGTTACTGAGACACTTTTATTAAAATATAACTGCAGATAAATTAGGGCTCGCAAATAATCGTATCAGTCGCACGGATTGACACTTCAAAGCCAATTGTAGAGTGTGAGATTGGCAATAAACGTGAAGCGAAATGTAATCAAGACGCGATAATATCGCTGCAAACGCAGCTATCAGCCCCGATAGCGGGGCGACGCGTCATCGGTGGCCTTAGGCCATAAAAGGCACATTCGATAATTTTAATATCGATACCTAAAAAAATCGAATCATCATCTTTAAGTATTAACGTACTAAAAGCATCAGAATATTAAAACTATGCTGAAAAAGTTAGTGTACACGCGACATACTCATTCACGCTGCGCTTATCAGTGGTACTTAAATGTTTACTGTCAAGTCTGCGGGCTCGCGATTCTTTCTAATTACTGCAAACTCAACGAATACAAAATAACAGTTTTGTTGTGTGACTTGTCTAATCGTCCAGTTTTACATAGTTGCGGAATAAGAGGATTTTGATCTAGATCTTCAGGATTGCTAATTTCAGACGAATTTTTAATGGAACTGCGGTCAAGAACTCGCGGTCGCGCACTGTTTTGGGTCAGGATCACTTTCAACGCCCAAAACCACAAACCTAAACCATACAAACTAATTATAATTATGTATAACATTAAACTAGTTTAGGACTGTCAGACGCACAAGCAAATAATTCAGGTCAAAGCTATTCAAACGCTCACAGGATCCAGCAACTCTCGATGTTACTGTTACGTTATCGCATTGTGAACGGTTATTTCTATAACATGGTAAAGAAGCGCCGATTGCCAACTAGTCGAGTGCCGGCGACTGATAGTGATGGTAATCACCACCGTTCGGACCTTAATAGTCTCGCTATCAGCCCGATGCAGCGCGATACCCCGCGACACAACAAACCTGTTAGAAATGAGGTTACATACACCCGTCTGCTTAATGTTTGGGACTTTAAACGGGGACACCTAGGGTATATGACGTTTTGTCACGTCATAATGTCGCGATTTGGAAATTTTGGTCATGCCAAGAAAAGGAAAATGTATGCGACTGCAAATTACCATAATCTTCAACTTTGTAAATTGGGTTAAGTTTTTAATTAAACACGTAGTCATATTAGTTACGCAACCGAAGGCGGAAACAGCTTTTTCTTGGCTAAATACGACATTCCTTTAGGGCAAGTCGCTGCCGGCCCAGTCGCATTTCGATAACCTTGGCTCCGTTAGCGAATATTTCGGTGCAGTTGTTTACTTAACTCGCCTTCGTCAGCATGAAAGCGAAATCTTTCCTTCCTCACGTTATACAAATGTTTACAAGTGTTCTATGATAATCTAATTGCTCTGTAATTTTGAGATACATAGTAGGACTATTCATCTATTGAATCATTTCATCGTACGTCCTTACTGAATACTTTATAGAAGGTACAAATACTATATCCACAACAATACAAAAAATGGTAAGTGTTTATAAAAAATTAGGTCAGGAACGGGGTAATCAAAGTTGCCCCAAACTTATAACTGGGACACTTTTAATATAAGAGAAACGAGCTCGTTCCGGGCGAAATTGAAGTCGTGTTCTGTATGCAGCGAGATAAGGAGGCGAGGGAGAGTTCGTCGGATACCATGAATAAGTTAGGGATGAATTTGGGCGTCAATGGGCAATGTCGTCGCAGCGGCGCCGGCGGAGTTATAACCGTTGAAATATTAAGTCGTCATTGCGCTGCTCCTAAATAAAAGGGATGATGAAGAGGGAGGTGTTATTGCTTCACGGGGCGTTTGCGCGGGCTTGTAATTGAGAAGAGTGGCAGTGCGAAACTCAAAACGTCCTTCCGAGTATTTAAGCTCACTACTCACGAATTTAATAGTACCGTTTACATTTATATGTTAAGGCCGGATCAATAGACATTTGCTTATTTTAAATAAGGCCCTTGATGTTAGAACGAGAAACGGTAATAGATGTTAATAGAGCGCCGGTGCGAAGCTGTAACCGAGAACAATATAATGGCAACGATAATCAAACCGCACACCGACAAGCATCGCCGTAGAACCACCAACAAAAGTTCGGAGAACAAAGGCGAGGCAGGTAGTGGTGTGTAGTAATATCGGTGGTAGATCGCGGTTGAGGCCGGCCCTGGGAAAGCGAAGATTACGACCATTCATAAACGGTTGAATGAGCGCGAAGGCGCGGACGGCGCGCGCGCAGCGACCCCCGCGACATCTGTCAGCTCGACGCGCAACTCGGCGCACTCACATTTTACTGCGATTGATGTAATTACGGATTCTGTTCGCTTTTTACGACCATTTCGTAAGCGTTATGGCTTAGTTATAAAGTAAGTTAACTACGTACGTTTTCTATTCCGCAAATTCTGGATTAACACTGTCAGTACATGGAAGGATACCGTTCAGAGGAAGTCTTTAATTAACTGTACTTATTGAATAAAAGCATGATGTTAAATTTGTATAGCAGTCCAGAATGTTACGAAAGTTGAAATCGTACAAACACCAAATTTTCAAGGCGAGCGAGGACTCGTTTACGTACTACGTGTAGTAATAACGAGATACCGAACCGAAAACATAGTCACTGCGGTTTCGTAGTCAACGGTCAAGAATTAGCTTCTATCCTATGTCTGGTCGCTGATGCATACTCGAGCCCTTTCCATTATCTGTAGTAACACACATTGCTGCATCGTCCGTCCCTTTCGCTCGCCGACCGCCGCGTATGTGCGAGCGAGACGTGAACCGCGAAGTGTTTCATTAGTAACAGCATTGTAACAATATTAGTGGTGCTCAAGTATTTATGAATGCGTGCTAATTTTATGCGGATTAATGATTTTATTGCACGCCGTGTTCACCTACTAGCTGATCGTAACTTCATTGTGTGCATCAAAACCGATTATAATAAACATTGCCTCACGCAGTTAAATACATTTAATTATGTATTTATTTTACGTTGGCAATACTGATGTTTGACTTCTGGTATATTTATGTGAAATTAGCATTTTATAGACGCTTATTGTGTTAATCATGTATTACTTAACTACACCAATAAACTCATAACTTGTTATTATTTGATAAAAAGAAACCGAAGGAAAAATCTGATTTATTCAAAAATGTATCTACAACATAGGTACCTACTGTGGTAGAATTTTTTTAGATAAAACAGTATTTTAAGGATATACAAATGAACCATTATTAATTTTAGGATGAAGCTTTCCTTGTAACGAATTGAAGATGAAGTAAATTACTCAAAGTTTTTGGACTCAAATATTTTATGGTGGGACAGTTGGTCGTAGCAGTAGAGATATTATAAATGATTAAATTATGTTTAATATAGGACTTTACGTTCATATCCGTCAACATAAACAAACTTAGCTAGTACAAGAGGCGGATCATGTTATCGTTGGGCCGCCTAAATCGATCGCCACATACCAGGAGTGCCTGCCGCATCAATGCCCGTTGCATAATTTCCAACTGACACGGATTGGCTGGGAAAATCTTCGCTTCTAGTAAACGTGTATTAACCATGTATGACCTACTGTGTAACATTCCGCTGCCATGAACATTAGCATTTACGCCGGACTCACGCCATTAAGGTCATAATATTCTCGGGGAAATTTTAATTATTATCTCCAATCTTATGGTTGTAGATATTTGCGTAGTTTGACGTACTCAGATATTCTTAATCTGTTCCACATACAGAGGTAAACAAACCTAATGATATCATTTGCTCCGTCCTTAATATAATCCATTTTAAAGCAATAAACAAAGGTCAACGGCTACGTAAAAATACGCTCGGCGCGAGGTGAGGCAGTGGGTCTCTAGTTCGTAAGTAAACATACAGCAGCCAGCCATCGGTATTAAAAGTTCTCAAGGTCGCAGAGCTACGCAGTGCCTTTGACAATGACCTGACTATCTAACTAGGATGTCCATCGTTCGAGAGTGTTGCATTATCCGCACCATTTACCTATATTTTTTTTACCCATATGACATTTAATAGGATAGCAAAACTATTCCAGTAATGTCAGTTATGAAGTAACCATTTCCTTGCTAAACAAGTTTTTATTATGTATGAGTCTTTACTAGCTCTGTGAAGTGGTAACAGGAGAAACAAAGTGAGACCAAATTTATAATCTCGGAAACCCTTAAGCCCCTTATACAGGCCATATAGGATAAAATGAAATCATTTAGATTGTTTGAAATTACTGATCGGAATGTGTTTGTAGAAGTAACCGGTTAGTTGATCCCGCCCAAACACGGCAACATTAACGCTGAAGGCAGGAGAAGCTATGAGGTAACATGTAAATAATGTTGTTTTTGAGTGTGCATACTTGTATGTAAAAGTAGATGCGCGTGCGATCTACTGAAGAAACGAGTGTATTGAACCCGGCGCAATGTCAGCCTAGTAGGCCGATGCGTCACCGGCTCACCGGCCGACCGGGCCGCCGTGGACGAGAGAATTCCACACCACGACAAAAGGCGCGGTAGCCACAAACGACGCATAAATAATTAGACAATAAGCAGGCAAGGCAAGAAATCAGTAATTTGTATCGCGGCGAGATAGGCGGAGCGCAGAGGGAGACGGCAGACGGGTGCAGGCGCGCGCCGCCTGCCGCCGGCCGCCGCGGCGCGGAGATGTGGCAACGCGTCAGGTGGAAATGGCGCCGGGCTGCTCTCCGCCGAGGACGACCGACCGCCCCCACCCTCCCCTCGCACCCCGTCCCATACGCCCGCCGCTAATCCTCACCCGAACACAATCTGATAAAATTCGCGCCAGCTATGAATGTTACGCAAAGCGACTCCACACTACGACGAGACGATAATGAATGACCCGAGCGTTTCTTTATACACAAACATTCTCGCTATCATAAATTATGTTATGTCGCAGTGTAGACCTGAGCGCGGTAGTAAGAATGTAAGTAATAAGAAAGTTATTTCCTCGACCTGGCGAAACTAGTCCCGCGAACGCATTACGGTCCGTGTTACGGCCAGGTGAATTCAAAATGACCTCTATGTGCCGGTGGCTTCTTATGGCCTCGCTCGCCGAATGCGATGACATTTTCTGGGTTAGCAACGCGACATGACTCCTCTCTAAGAGTACGATGCCAGGATGACTAACAGCCGAGCGTCATTACTCGACTTTGCATGGATTGTTACGTTGAAAAGAAATATTTATCGCAACAGATCGATTCTACACTCATAACACACTAAGGTGAATTTTGTATATCACCGTCAACTAACGATAATTGAACCGTTTGGACATCGTGGGTTCGACATTCACTAACAACAAAACCTTGAGTACGATACGGAGAAACAATAGCACGCACTAATATTATCATGATAATCGTAATGATTTCGAAAGAAAAGTACCTACGAGTTCTTTCATCAATGTAAAAGTGACTTACCAAGGCGAAGAAGTTTGTGTGGCAATCCTCGAGACTTGCACCGTTTGTTTGGTGATTTTGATGCGTCATGGTAGTCCGGGGCACTTCATTTTCATATCACAACACTAAAAACGGGTTCAATCTTAAAGAAACCACTCAAAATCTTAAAATCATCACCGACATTTAGTGAAGTTTTCACCTTTCAATGGCGACTGGAAAATGGCGGATAGGAAACAACAACCCAAGCCGACGGTGTCGCTCACTGCGGCTAAAATTGATACTAATTCCGTCCAGAAACATTCAAACGTTCCAATTCACGTTTGTAAGCTTATAATTTTATTACAAGTGAATATTATTTTAATATAACAATATTAATATTGATCGGTATTTCCAAAAAATGCTTAAATTATTTGATTAGTTTATAATTATTCCATATTATTACATAAATATCATGAAATAGAACAAAAAACATGTTTTTTTCGTTGCCTTCAAACATGGCTTCGCCTCTAAATTAGGGACGAAATGCAATAATAGTAATGTCAATGTCAGAAATTTGACAGCCAAATGTCTGTAGACTTTTGGTGTTTCGTTTTGCTGAAACATGAAATAAGATATTTAGGTTATGTTGTTTTTCTAAAAATTAAAATAATTCAAAAAATCTGTGTTGTATTCTAGTGAATTGAAGTAAATTATTATTACAAATTCACAATGTTTAGGAATATGTTATTACCTGTAACAAAGACTAAATTTCAGGTCATATTGTTTACGACTTTATAATTATTTTAGTGTATAAATCACAAATAGGAGATCTGGTGTATTAACTGTTTCTTTATATTTTTACAGCTGTTACAAATACGAAATGTTCAGAAAAAGTTTCCGAAAAAAGATAAAAAGATGCAGGCTGCTGCAGAATCTTTAAGTGCCAGAGGGTAACTATAAACAATTTTTTAATTAACAATTTTCATAAATAGTATTTGGTAACCTTTAACTAATGCTTAGATTGGGATATTGTTATTGTAGCAATAGAGGGTCTATTGATACTATCAACTATCAATTTGTTAGAATCAGCTGCAAATTCCTACTATGATAGACATTTTAGAATAATTATGTTATAGTTTTAATGAAATGGGCATGGTAAATGGTCTCATAGGGACATAGGACTCTGTACAATAAAGTAGATAATAATTACATCTGAATTTTATTACTTTTAGATTTCTTCGGCCTAACAAACCATGGGATCCACCAAAAAACATTGAAGAGACCATACTCAAGATATGCATCAGCAATGGTCTTAAAGAGGACTCAGAATTTGATTCATTAGATATCAAATTTAAAATACTGAAAGCTTGCTATGAGGAAACTGGTCATAGTGTCCCTAACTCTCTACTGCACAGTATTGAAACAGTTGGTAAGAATTTTAATTTATTGGATAACATAAAGAGCCCAAAACACTGCACAATTTACCTGTACGATCTGTCGCATCAAACCAATCCTAACAACGAATTGATGGTGTATGTCAAGATCTTAATTCATTTATGAGCAATATTTTTGATGTGTTCAATTGTCACAATTTTTATTAGATTGATTTTATAGATGAATCGCACCATACATGGGGCTCTTTACATTGTGTGTGTATTTTATTGTATAATCTTAAAAAAAATATAAGGAGATTTATATAAATCTCCTGTCACGTTGTCCGCGATGGACTCCTAAACTACTGAACCGATTTTAATCAAATTTTGCACACCTATGCATTTTGATCCAACTTGAAACATAGGATAGTTTTGGATCCAATAGGTGACGCTGTTGTTGACAATCTGTAGTATTGCAGAACAACGTCTGCCAGGTCAGCTAGTTATATAATAGAAACAAAATGGCTACCTTTAGTGTCTGGCCAACTATGTGTCTTGTAGAGATTGCTTGGCCTGAAGGAGATTGGATGGAATACTGAAATTAATCTTAAGTTATACTTGTTCTTGAAAGAAAACCTAAAAATCCAACACTTCACAAATATTTAAATACCTCAGAGTCAATTTGGTGGCAGCAAAAAACTCAAAACTCCTTTTAGATAAAGGATTCAAAAATTGAATTATTAATATTTTTTAACCTTATTGTAAATGTGATATTTTAATTGTTTTTTTTTGTTACTGATATATTTAAAATGTAAAGTTATATGCAACAGTCTATGTATGAAATAAAATAAGGATGAACTTAATTGAAACATTAATTTTTGGACCAAATAAATTTATATATTTTTTAACGTCTATTACAGATAACCTTTTGGACTTTTACGAAACACCTGTGGATGTACTAACTCCATTTGATGCTCTTAAAAAAATGGACCTACCAAAGAATATGTATGTACAGCAGGACTATGTCAGGTTCCACCCAGGTTGGTTTATGATGCAATGTAATATCATCTTTGCTTATCTTCTATCGGAAGTAGTTAAGTTGTTATATAAAGTAGCTGTTTTAATAGCCATTTCGCTGAATAGTAATTTATCAGAGTATTAATAAATAACACAATGATAGAATGTTATTAAAGAAAGTTTCAAAATTAAAATACCAAACTAATAAAAATGTGTAAATTTTTTGGGGCCTTTTTTTGTAATGGGGCTATTTATGGTATGGAGATACTGAAATGCTAGTGCGTTTAAAAAACAACATTTAATTTAATTGATTACTTTAATAATAATCAACATTTCTAGGAATGTGAAATAAACTAATTTTAGAGCATTAGTAAGAATAAATGACTATCAGACACTACAAATTTGAGGTTTCAAAGCATTATATCAATGTTTTATATATTTCAGACAAGGACACACTGTTCAATGGCCAATCAGCATACCCTAAAAGCTCCACTATTGTGACTGGCCTGAAAGCAAGGAAGAAGTATGAAGGATATACTGCAAAGAGATCTTGGCCTTAAATTATGTATTATGTTTTGTTGAACTTAAATTTGTAGATACCTTAATTAAATGTTTATATTAGAAGGAACAATGTTGTTTTTAGTTCAATGATAAGTTCTAAATCTGGTGAATTTAACCATCTTGGATTTCAAGAGGCTATAACAATGCAGCTAATATAACTAAACATAGTTTTGTATTCAAATATTTGCCCAATGGTGGAAATTAGACTATATCAAAAACACAGATCAAAAACTATATTATTTTTTTATTTATGGAAGAAATATATAATAATTATTATGGATCTGTCCATACCCTTTTCTAACTTTACATGTGTAATTATACAGTAGTAATGTTACTACACCATTTCATAAAAATTATACACCATGAGAACTACTCCCATAAAAATAAAAAATATTTTTGACTTTTCAGTCAGAATGATTGAAAAAAGGAAAAACTATAGTCAACTTTTAAGTAATTAGTAGTAATTAGTTCTATGGTAGTAGTAGTATGGTAGCTGACAAACATTCAGATGACCCTACTTCAGTAATATCATGTCTAGATAGCTACATAATATACTTCTCATCAAAAAAATCGAAACACTTTCGTTTTCACCTTTTCTGTCCTAATTTAACACAAAAGATGATTCATTCCATAAAAAAAAATTATGATACCATAGGTGTATTTAACTTCATACTGCCCAATATTAAACAACATTTAACATTTATTCCCAATCATATATTTTTTTATGATAATCTGTACAAAACATAAACTTGCTAAGTGTTTCGATTTTTTTGATGAGAAGAATATTTTAATAGTACATTATAGTTCCGTTTCTCACGACAGATGTCTTGCCGTCTGCTGGTACCGAAACGTATCTTTTGTCGTGCTCACTCGACAGTCGACCCGCATCACATGGCTACAATGTGTGCATACGGCCACCTGCCATGCCCCTATTATTTTATTATCCGTTCTCACGTTTTAGATGTAGACAATACCTATACGTACGTTAATATCTACTTAGACGTGAAATGGCCTGAATGAAATAAAATATTCTAGGTAACTTAACAATTAACATGGCTTTTGGACATACATACTTGTAAATACAAAACAAGGAAAAAGTATTTCGAAACTGTGTTTAAATGTTGTCAAAATGCAAACGAACATACACGACGTACTCGTAATCTTTTATTATTTACCGCAAACATTCCGAAGTGTATCTACAGGAAGCGACAAATAACTACGAATCCAGCATAACCTGACCACGATTAGTAAGCGTGTAATATGCACACGCGGTTCATTTTACTACCGGATATTCAATAACAACCGTACAAGATTTGACCTTGTACGATTTGTAGATAATATTAAAACATATTATTATCTTCTCAAACACGTTATTCACTTTAAGTATAGTAAAAATGAGTAATAATAAGGAAATCATATAAAAATTCAAAACACTCACAGTATTCTTTCCTTTTAGATGGCTCCATTCGTTCGTAATCTGAATTCAAAGCATTACATATTTCACGCCACGCGTCGGTCTTCGCGCGCTTGCATTTATAACTCTTCACAGTTTTATCCCATATCGCAGGCCTATCACGTACTAAACTTATTAACAGCGTCCTGTTAAATAACAGGGATTTTTTTGACATAGCGCCGCGAAACGTGTACCGTGTCACGATCGTGAAACCGTACTGGTGGCACGAACGGTGGAGGGGGGAAATGCGGAATGCGGGGCAACGGACGCGGTGCGACCGCGAGATGGCGGATCGATCCAGTTTTTTTGCGGTCGCACGTAAAGGAACTCGTTTCGTTTTCGTTACGCCTACATGACGCAACGTTCGTTCGTTCGTTACCACGGTGCGAATGTTCATGTTGATTGTTGTTGCTTCGACTCTTCGAGATCCGTCGTGTGAACATCATGAGAGATAGCGTGGTTTCACGCTCCATAGAATATGGCTCGCTCACAGTGTTTTATAAGTTGCTTATTGATAGCAGATAGATAAGAATAGTATCGAATATGGCTTTTCGATTTCTATCTTTCGGTAATCGTCATACGTTTATTTTATTATTTTTTATGACTAATAAAAACAAATATTTAAATCAGATGAGATATGTAATTATAATTTACCTACTTAAAATTATTTATTAGTTAGAGAGGTAGTGTTTTTAAATAAGCATTAACGAATTATTTGTTATTAAAAATAAATAAGTCGTAAACTGAATAATAAGAAAAATATTCAATTTTTTTTAAGAAAACAAAAGTCAAAAATATAGGTAGGTAGGTTACTAGCAGACAAGTTTTAAAATTCTGTAATACTGTAAAATGAACCACTCATTACTAACTAATGTACCGAGTAATAAATAAGAGACATTGAATAAATGCACAATCAATTTTATCTTTTTACTAATCATCGATACACGTATAACCCAAAGAAAAGGTGACAAACTTCATACTTCAGGATAATAGACCTTAACATTAATCGTATAAGGTTCAATGCACCTAACATTACGATAGATAAAATATTTGTATCCAAATTTTATAAGTTTGCTTTCCTGATAGCGTTACTAATGTACCAGGCATACAGAAACAACCAAGATATTAAATTGTGTACCAAGGGTATTATGCAAGCGGGGACCCGTGAAACCCTTACGTCAGCGGGTTCGAATACCGTTCCTGTTTAAGCAACGGGTCCTATTGTTTGACTTTGAAGTAGGTGCTTTACCGTGTTGTGTTATGTATATAGTTAGAGAGGTACACTTTGTAGGGAAAGATAAGAATTAAGATAGAGGAAGATTTGGGATTTGAAAAAGGGGTTTCTTAAATATACAGGTCTATATTTAAATGTGCGCAATGCAAACTTATAATCTGTATCTATTGTCTATATTTTTCTGTGTTTATATGTTGTGTCCCTACTTAAAGAAATAAGAACTAAGCGACGTGTATACAATTATACATATAAGAAGAAGAAAAGTTTATTCCGCTGTTTGATACTTCAATGAAACTTACTTAGTTAACAAAATAAAATTAATTTCACATCCTATCATTTCAACCGTGAAGTCGTATAATAATTGCAAAAAATCTTTATTTTTTTGTAAACAGACAAGCTACAAGATCGTACGTAAATGGTCATCGTTGTATGAACATCAACAACAAAGGCAAAACAAGCAAGAAGAAAGAAACAAAAATCCGCGTTAATAATGATTAAATCCGCCAAAAATCCAACACAATTTTATCTACATTATTAAATCAATTAAGACTTTGATAATGTAACTAAAAAAATATTTCTCATCTTCATTATAACACAAAATTAAGGTAAAGAAAAGTTCAAGGGTAAAAAACTCTAGGTAAACGAAAGGGCGGTGGATGACGTTAATCTAGGTAAATGAAAGAGTTCCAGAGTGGACGCACAAAGGCTTAGCGGCTTGCAAACTGAAGGCAATGAGCTACTAACAAGCAAGAAAACAACAGTAATAAATCTCCGACCGAAGAACAGCTTGATGAAAGAAAAATGTCAGTTGTTATGATAACAGTAGATTGGATTTTTAATTTTTCTTTATTGGAATAAGCTTTGATTGTATAATTATGAAACTGATCGTAACAGAATGGACGATTGTGCGTAATGTATTTATAACTTTATACAGAAATTTAACCCGTCATTTAAATCTCTGCTTCACTTGGAATCAAATCTAGGACACCTTGAAAGGCAGCTTAGTGTCCTAAAGTCCACGGTCGCCTGACAAAAAAATAATAACACCTAATATTCATATTAACACCTTGCACTAACAGGACTTGCAAGCCAACTTCAATCCCTCCTTATATCTTATTCGAAAGTCACCAATTTCCATGATACAGACTCGTTAAGTTAATCGAGAAAGTTGTGTTCAGATTTAATCATTTTAGATAACAAGCCTTGGATCAAATCTGTTGACGCCGATCAAACAGTATCATTATAAAATCTATAAAGACCTGTAGCGTCTCCAAATAATATTTCGGCCGTTTGCGAAGACATTATAATTCTTACCACGCAGTTGAGTTTCGAAAATTTCGTTATTAACTCAATAAAAGTCTCGAAACATTAACTACCTTATACTTTGAGGAAACAGGTCGTAATCTCCAGTTATTTAGGGCCTGAGCAAATTTGATTAGGATAGAGTCTTGTATTTATTGGCTTGTAACTAAGAAGTTTGCTTACCTAACCTTAGTTTCGTATTTAATCTTCACATGTGTAGGTATTCTAGTTTTGGAGACAAAGTCTAATTAATTGGAAGTGAAGTCCCGTTCAAGTTATAAAATAACTATAAATTATTACTTACATTTTTTATTAGTATCCCTCTGATATTCGTTATTTGTAAGGTTTCGTATTTTTATTTTCTTAGCTAG
>DWKA01000415.1:0-17296 GCA_018249155.1 Panoquina ocola ocola
AACAGTATTTGTTAACATTTCCATACAAACTTAAATTTTAAAATGGCTGCCCTGAAAAATGTGCATTTTCGACTTATTCACACGCGGTACGGATTTATTATCTATTATTGATAAGAGAAAATCATTTTTGTAGCAGAATCGAAAACTTCTCAGGTACCTGAACCATAGAAAATAAACACACACCTGTTAAATTATTTAAAGAGTTCCAGGTACAAAATGTAATGATAATAGATTAAAATTTTTACGTAATCATATCAATACGCAAAAACGAAAATTCAATACTTTTTAAAAACTTCGTAGCATTTTTTTATTGTTGTTCTAATCGTATACGCCACTAGGCATAAAGTCCCGTCCATTGTAACATTGTTTTACAAATAAAATGTAGAAAAAAATATAAACAAATTCTCTCTCTTTTTTTCATTTCCCAGTAGTATACCGATGACGTCACACCGTAATACGGGGATACGGGGAATATCGGCATAGATCAATGGATAGGTACTTCAACCTCTTTGTCCGCGAGCGGTCTCGATGGGCCCTCGGTTCGTTAGGATTTGCGCGGCTCTATCGATTTGCGGATAAGGGATGAGGGATGAAGATTTAGTTTGTAGAGGACTGAGGGCCTGTTCAGACTACTACATTCAAAGACTTTATATGCACAGAGAGCAAAAATACGGTCCGATGTAGAGGATTACGTCTCTTTCTAATAGTGCGCCAACTAAGCGTGTTAGAAAGGGAAGCAATCCTGTGTGTTATTGTTTCACGTGGACCGTTTTTTGAATCCGCTCACCATCAAATGGTTTTGAACCTTATTGCAATGACTAAGAATTCAATTTAGAACGTATAAATTTCTTCCGTACGCATTCCATAGTTATAAGTTCCTTGACGACTTTATACACGGTACACTCAGTGTGTACATCGAATGTCTCTGTATGAACATGAGTGTCTGCAATTAGACAATTTATTGCGATACGATAACTTTACGATAACGATACGATTTATAATGATAAGGTGCCTTTCTATAATTTGCAAGACGACACGGCAAATGATTTTGATTCATTAATAAGCAGATGCTCCGATCGGGAATCGACCCTGAGGCCTCTAGTTTCTCAGTCCAACTATGCTTGTTAATCGTTCAAAGAACTCAACTTAGCAGCTTACAGCATTACCAGCCGCGGTGTTTCCGCCGAGTTAACTAATGCTGTAACTAGCGAGGATTAGTATTATTGTTCGCTGAGAACGGTTAGTAGACTCTAAGGTTTCTGTAAACCGTGTTAGTGAGGTGAAGTTCTTGAGCGGGGGTGTGACCCGTCTTGCGAGGGGCGGGGTGATTTTTAACGCCAAAGACACACTATATAGGCGACAAATGTGCCGCGACAGGTGACATCGCAGGACACATGTCACCAAATACATCGAGTGAAGGCGTACATACATATGTAAGGCGACATCGGCCGACTTCGCTTGACATGTCGCCGATACATGTCGCGACACATTTGTCGCCTAATGTGTCTTTGGCATTAAAATAATAATACTTGCGAACCAATCTTACGAAAGTGTTCTACTAAGGCGCTTTCGTACGTACAAACTTAAACTAGAAATATATTTTACCACAAATCCACGACACACGTTTAACACCCATGCATAACAGTGGCAGCAAAACTTCGGACCGCTGTTATCAGCGGGGCCCGAATCTTCTTAAATTAGCCGCCTTAAGTGCTGCCAGTAATTAGCTCCGCTGATAAGCTGCAATGCCCACTTAAGGCTCTACTGTGGAATTATCATCTTAATTCATATAAGTTCCAGCTCTTAAATTCTGTTTGTTTGAGATAGTTTGGGTTCTCTAAAAAATCCACATTTACAATGTGGACCATAATTCCGTGCCAGGCGTGAGTAGGTTGATACGAGTAAGTCAATTTGCATATATTTTTTTAATATATAATAAGCATTAGGATTGATTTATTCATAAGGTGAATAAATGACATCTAATATATAAAATTTCCGTGTTAGTAGTTAGTTACCGTACTCCTCCTAAACGGCTGAACCGATTTGTATGAAATTTTGTGTGCATATCGGGTAGTTCTGAGAATCGGCCAACATCTATTTTTCATACCCCTAAGTGATCAGGGTTGTTCACCCTTAATTATTTTTTTTAATTTTTTGACGAAATTTTTTGTTTTTATTTTTATATAATGTGGCATTAAAAATAGATACGTACAACCGTAAATTTTTACTTTTTTATCATCAACCCCTAATTTTTATGGCCAATTTATAAGGCAAAACAACGTTTGCTGGGTTAGCTAGTACATAATATTTTTAATAATATAAAAAGAAATGTTTGTCTGTTTGTCCTTTATAGAATTGTAAACGATGCATTTGATCATGTGATGATCTTTAGAAGAGTTGTACGCAAACTATGCATTTGATGATGATCTTTAGCAGAGTTGTTGTGCATGAGCCTGTGAAGGTTTCTGAGTTGGTACGATCAACTTTCGACACATGGTGCCACTGTTTTTCCATGTTGCAAAACAACGTCTGCTGGGTCAGCTAGTTTTAATGATAAATGTTTACACACTGCTACTACCGCACTAACATTTCCTTCAGGTGGCATGGACAACACAAATAACATATCACTAACACCCATGACCCCAGAACAAACAATAATACTCGTATTATTCGAATAATTATGATTCGTTATATTGCAGGAATTAGACCCATTGTCGGACATCCTCGATGAACTGAGCAAGAGGCTCGCCAGCGACGACGATGGACCGGCGCCGAAAATAACTGATAATATCTTTAGGTATGTTAATACTCTTTAAGTCATCTTTACGCTGCTTTAAAATTAAAAGTTACCCGGGTTGATTGTAACTTCAAAATCTCTTTTTAAAGGTTTTTTATAAGTTTAAACTTAAGTTATTACATAATATGTTTTAATATCTAAATTACAGATACAACGATCCCACATGTAACACACCAACGCGTCAGAACGACAACGAAGTGCCCGCGAACGGTCCACTCAACGGGAACTTCGCTCACAGTTCACCCATCATGAACAAAAACGGCGTGCAATTCAACATGAGTCCAACTAAATCGAACGAGGAAAATAAGTTCAAAGGCTCCTACGTGTCGGTTTCCAAGTCTCCGAGCTTCAACTTGCGCTCAGCCACGCTCCCGAGGAATGGGTACGGGTCAAGCCCCGTAATCCAAAACGTGAACCCTGACAGATACAGCTCGCAATACAACAATCAAGAACATTGCGTCAATTTAAAGG
This sequence comes from Panoquina ocola ocola, assembly GCA_018249155.1. NCBI lineage: Eukaryota > Metazoa > Arthropoda > Insecta > Lepidoptera > Hesperiidae > Panoquina > Panoquina ocola. The sequence goes on from DWKA01000415.1 coordinate 3,269, forward strand.
TCGCGCAGATTGGTTTCGGCTCCGACCAGTATCCGAAGGGCATCAGCAACGGCCTGAACGAAAGTCTCGAAAGGAGATTCCAGGAGAGATACAAACCCAACACTTTCAACCAACAACAGGGGCACTTCCACAACAACTCTAATTACAACACGGAACGGTCGCCCAGCAGCGACAGCATCAACCACAACTATTGCTCGAACGACATGCAGAACATCATGAAGGAAACAGCTACTTTGGACGAACTCTCGGACTTGTTAAAATATGCCGACGACTCCGATATCGTGGACGATAAGATGGTCATGAATAAAAAGAACATGGCGCAGTCCAAGTCGAACAACAATAACATCGTCAATGGAAACAAAACCAACTACACGAACAACGGATCAAATGTCTCGATTAGTGGCCTCTCGAACGTTGCCAGCTCAGGGTACCAAAGCATCGCCACGTACAGCCAAAGTTCTAGTCCCATTGAAAACACGACGCACCACCATCAGCCGTACGAGAATGGGGGGCAGCCCATGAGCAGATATTCGCAGTTAAATTACCAAAAACAGAGGGAGAAGCAGTATTATGACAACAAAAATGAGAAGTTCTATCCAAAGAGCCCGGTGCAACAGAAGATCGAGTACGACATACAAAAATACGGTATACAGAATTTTACCACCGCCGACAACGTACAAAACAACACAAATGCTAACAATACCAAGATAGCGCCTTTAGTGTTCACAAATCCCGTTTACAACATGGAGGACAATCGGCAGGCGCAGGAGAGGAAGAACAATGACAATAGGAATTCTAAACGATGTCCATGTGGCTCATCCAGTTCATCGATCGATGAGGAGGGCTTGAGCACAGACAACGTCGAAACCAATTCAGAGGAGGGTTCTACCAACTTCAACGACGAGAATAGGAGCTACGATCAACAGAATCGCAACAGCGCCCACCGAAAACTCGCCAGAGATAATTGCAACTACGAGGAAGTGTACCAGAGGAGCAACCACAGCCATTCTCCGAGGGTAAGGGACGATGAATCGTCGAGCAATTCGCCAAGCCTACGTAAAAGTAGCAAGACGCGAATGCCTAGGACTAATCCCATGCTATCCTACTCCACCAACCAGAACCAGCTCAACTTGAAACACTTCGGACAGCGAGGAGAGTCACTGTACGAGAGCAAGCCGCACCACATCTCGTCAGACTCCGGCTACCCCATGAGCAGGTCGGACTCGAACGTCGAGGAGGTCAACAAAGAGATGTACCGGCTGCAGATATCGCGCAGCCAGAAGACATTGTACAACATGGAGAACTCAAAAAGTTCGCCGGAGAAGTTCACGATGTCCGAGACGATACCGGAGACGAACTATCCGTTGGATAGGACGTTTTCGGGAGCGAAGATGTCGAGTAACAGATTGAACGAGGAGATGGAGAGGCAGGAGTACTACGGGCGGGGGGAGAGGCGGGAGAGTCCGTCGCGGGGGGTGTTCGGGCGGGAGTCGCAGTCGAGCGAGGCGAGCGAGCGGGCGGCGGTGCGGGCCGAGGGGGGGCGTGACAAGCTGCAGCGGCGGCTCAGCCTAGAGTCGGCGCGCGACCTCACCGACAGCTCGGACGAAGTTGAAGACACCCTGTACAGCACTACCGGCCGGCGGCGCGTCTCCAAACATCATAGGACTATTGAACAGGTATGTCGCAGTTGTTAATGGTACGTTTTTTGTGCAATTAGCGGACAAACGCGTAAAGGAGAGCCTGATGGTAATTGGTTAACGTCGTCCATGAATATCGATAACGTCAAAGGTAGGGTGAAAGATACCCAGACGGGTGAAAATTCTACCTTACGTGGGTACATTCGGCACTAAATTAATGGCACGAGGAGAAAGTTGGCACGCTCCTCGCAAGTGACTTTGCATCTTCAGTAATGAAGGCTTTCTAAGATTTTATATATATAGATTTTACTTTACGTTAAAACTTTTATTTTTAAACCAGTCGGTAGCATGGTGGTTGCAACCTTTATATTATATGTATTTTATTACAGTATGAACGTGAGATAGAGAGGCTGAAGTGTTCAGTGGAGCTGCTCCGCGGCCGCCTGGGGCCCACGGACTCCGGGCAGGACCACACTGACGCTAAGATGAAGGCTATTATATCCAGGTAAAACTAATTTGTTTAAAAATAATTATAAAAAATCATCATTTTCTATTACTATAGTAACTTATGTATATTTTGGTAGCTCAACATGCGAAAATATAAATGAAAATAATATGAAATCACTTTAATGTTTTGCATCTACCAAGCGTTCTATGATGTTTCTCATTTATTTTCAAAATTATTATATCTAATCTATCTAACCTAAAGGTTTATCCTAATGTAGTGTTTCAATTATTTAATACTTAAAATCCTACATTTTAGACAACAACAATAAAATTCAAAATTCGAATATATAACATCCGTTTCGATTTGCAGGTTAATCTGCGTAGAAGAGGAGCTGCGTCGCGAACAACGCAAGATGGCGGCGGCGCTGTCGCACAAGCAGCGCGTCATCGAGGCGCAGGAGCACCGCATCGCGGCGCTCGACGAGGCCAACACGCGGCTGCTGTCCGCCCTGGTACACCTGCAGCAGCGCGCGCCCGCGCCGCACCCCCACCCCCACCCGCACCAACACGCTAACCCCCACCCGCATAACTCCCCCCACTCGCAACACTCGCACCAGGAACTGCAAATTTAGAAGGTTCTAAATTCAAAAATACAAGTATTACGAATTTTTAGTCGGTTCTAAATTCAAAAATACAAGTATTACGAATTTTTAGTCTGTTCCAAATTCAAAAATTGAAGTATACGAGCCTTAATTCCACGTGAAACTTAAATATAATGTGCAACAAGTTTGTCTTTGTTCTAAATTTGAAAACTAAAGTATACGAGCCTTAATCCACATTGTAACTTAAAACACAATTTTCAATGAAAAGTATTTGTATTATTAAATTTTATTGACGTAGAGTTAGTCTGAAGTAATTAAAGCCTGAAATTCATTAATTTCTGGTAACCTCTAACCCCTATAGCTCTTCTGCTCACAATAATAATAACTACAGATCTTATAATCTCAATCCCCATTAACTTCATAAATAAAATTGTACATCTCCATAGAAACTTGAAAATTAAAGAATGTTTATTCAATGGTATTCGTTGTGTCAAAATCTCTAAAACTTTTTCGCATCGAATAAATTAATAATTATTTTTCAATAATAGTCAAAAACAGTAAATTTATGTTTTAGACGAACGAATCAAAATATTTCAACTTGTAAACGACTTGCAGCTCACTCGCAAGACAAATCCCTTATTGTATATCTAGGAAGAGCGTCTATTTCAGTTTTGTTCTCAAAACTGTAGATATGAGAACGTCTTGTCTCTGATGAAAATACAAAATAAACTATCATATCTCATTCTTTGTTAGAATATCAACATCGTTTATGTAAAGTAACATCCCCGCCGAAACTTCAAAATCTTAGATATAAGGAAGTCTAATGTTAGAAGTGCAAATATATACGTTTTTATATTATTTAATTGTACTCTTCCCATGTTTGTCATTGTTAAAAAAACTCAGTGCATTTTATAGAGGCTCTCTTGTTCTGAAAACCATAGTTAAAATTTAAACAAATTTTTACGTATCCGATCATTATAACAGCTTATTGTACGCGCAAAAGACCTTCCTATCAAAAAAAATAAAATAAAATACATATTAGTACTAATGAGGTATTCTCAATAATGTTATGTGTATTACACCTATATTTTTGTTTATCCGATAGCATGGATGGCTATCCGTAAAGTCGAGTTGAAATAATATAGGTACGATTATGAGTTTACCCATAATAATCAGATATTCATATGAGTACTTTTATTGTACAAATATTTGGCGACTAAGATCTTAAGTTGAAAATTTTAATTCTCTTTCTCGAGGTCGGTCTTTTGCGCGATTATTTCATACTACTTGTTAACTCTACTAACAATTAATTCATGCGACAGCTTACGCTTCTCGCTACAACAGTGTTCACCACTAATACCGTCAGTGAAATATTCCAATATTACATATTACTAATTCTGCTAATATAGTTTTATATTCACTGATGTGCTTTACTTGTACAATGTAATCAATCTGGCACTCAAATACGTCTTTCTATCAAGTTTTCTTTTTATAGAACTATTTTATCGACTTAATTAAATAATTCTCTTTACGATATTCATGTAGAAGTACAAGCTTTTTGACAAACAAGACTCTTAGTAGAATTACGATAAGAACGATATAGATTTCCGATATTAAGATTTCAATTTTAAATTTAGATATATCATTATTGTTCCCACAGAATAGAACATTCAGATAGAGAACAGATAGAAAATTCAATTTCAATTTAAATGAATGAAATCAAGATCCATCTCTGGTGACTGTGGCCATCGTTAGAGGCCTTTAGGGGAGGCCTGGTCCAGCCCTGGACCTCCAAAGGCAGGTGGTGGAAGATTTAACTTACTAACACATACTTTTAAACGTTTTTGTATCTCAATTTTCACTATTTTCAATTAAATTGAATGTTACAATTAATTGCACAAATTTTATTATTAAATTAGCACTGCTTGTGTTCTTTATAATTGGATAACTTAATTATAATACAGACATGCATTTCAATATTGCAACTTAAGGGTTACTTTTAATCTTTTTAATGTAAATGTATCGAACGTATAATGTCATTGTAAATGAATTTGAATCACAATGCATCCGCCGTGTATCTGAATGTTGTTAATGTTTGTTTATTAGTTGTAGTATAAAGTAATGCTTTAAATGAAATTAATGTTTTGTTTTGTATCAGTATTGTCTTCATTAACCTGGTTTAAGTTTTGCATCAAGTGTCGACAGCGTTTGTTTTGTTTTCTTTAACAATTATACCAAAGACGATTGAATATCCCTTAGCCTAGAGACAGTGGTAGAGCCCTACCGCAGCTCTAGCCGTATTTTAAAATGTTATAGATTTTTTATGATAATAATTATAATGTTAAGACTTGTATGATAATGTAGTGAGTACGCTATTTGTAGAGAATGGTACGAATGTAAGAGAGAAATTATTTTTAATACCCCTGAGTATTATATACGATTAATATAAAATTAATTCGATAAATGTCGTAAATGCAATACGAATAAAATTATTGTCATCCGATTTGCGTTTTGAATTGTAGAAACATACGAAATTCGTTATTGAAATTATTTTATTTGAATGTAATAGTGAAGTGCATACAACAACTTAGTTGTTACAGTGAAAATATTGTAATTGTAAGCTACGACTTTGTGTAAAATACAGGAATAGGTATATTATTACGATATACTTATGACATTAAATTATGGATTATGTACAACTGGATTTTTATTTAAATACTATTTTTTGCCTCCCCTCCAAATATTAGTGGTATTGTTGTACGGAATCATTGATGTTCGTATAATACTAGGCGTCCACATATCGGCATCGTCCGCACCGTCCGCACCGCACGCAACGAATTTTCGTATTCTTTGTATAGAATCTCATATAAGTGCATCCACCTATCGGCAATGCGGTATGATTCAAGTAAATTATTTTATAGCACACTGTAACATAAACCCTCACTTTACGCACTGTTTTCCGTGCGTAATGTGGTCGATTATTGCACGGCGTTGTATTGAACATGTTACCAACTTCACACTGTTCACAAATGATTTTACTAAAGCAAATGAGGGTAGTTTTGAACGTATTATGACTTTTGACTAGAAATTCCTAACAAATTATTGATGTCAAAAGAGGGCATGATAGATAAAATAACAAACAAATTAAAATTTGGCACTTACGTAGAATTTTTAGTGTAGATTATTACGACTGTGATTTTAAATTTAAAATGAATTGTTCGGAAAATTATTTTAATGTTAGTGAAAGTGGTATCGAGGACATTGTTACAGACGCTATTAAAGAAATAGTGAAAACGGGGACTATTATTCATCATATTTTGACGAATGTGTTATCGTTGGAAGCATCTTATGGTGGGTTGTAAGTTTTCGACTCATTACTTGCTTTATTTAATGCTTATCACGTAGAGTCTACTAAAAATGTTTTTATCATGTTTTAAAATGTCCTGAAAAATCATACCCATTTCAATATAGATGAGTTTATTTGTGTGCTATAAAATAGTATACGATAGCTGATAAACGTACAGGTTTGCCAACCTACATACGTACATTGATACCACATGAATATAGAGACGTAAAAATACAAGACCGATAGGATTGGTACATACATAAAAAAGAGTGCGTTAGAATGGCCGGTCACCGCTCATATTTAACGTTGATGTAGATTTAGAAAATTGCTACCTACATATTTGCTACCTTTTGATTTACATCAACGTTAAATATGAGCGGTGACCGGCCATTCTGACGCACTCCATAAAAATGCTAGCTGTTGCCTGGAACTTACATACGCGTGGAAACTATAATGCAGAATATATAAGATCTTTTTGCATCATTTAAAATATAGGGACACCCCAATCTACTATCGATACGAACTGTTCTTATATCTACCAAATATACCTACACAAAAAAAAATCTGTCTCGCCGTTTTGTAGGAGTGTGACCACGATTACCACAATGACAAATCAAATTTATAGTATCTACTTATAATAAATTATAACTTTTATCCATAGAGCAGGAAAGAGAATTAGATAAATAAAGGAGAATAAGAGGAACACATTTATTGGAATACAATGAATTTACTCCAAATTCTCGATACCGGCAGGCGGACAGCAATACCGCTTTCTCGCCATAATAAATTTTCTCTCCTCTGATTCTTTCGCGTTGTACGGATGCATCAGCTGCATATCCTCGACACGTCCGAATAGGTATGAGAAATATATTTCCCTAAATTTCTTATCAGGACACTCAGCTTGGTACATGGTGGGCCACATCATATTGTTGACTTTGGCGTGCGATCGATACAGCTCTAATTTATATTTCTTAGTAAAATTCCTAAATTTGTCGTTGAGATCTTGTTTATGTACCCAATTGGTATGGCCCGCGTAAGTCGGGTCCCGGGGAGGAGAAACGTGACCGTATCCTCGGCTTGCGAGTGTCAAAAATGTTTGCCAGTATATAGAACTCTTACGCAACATTTCCGCTTTTTGTTGACGTGTGTAAGGACCGTAGATTCTATTCCGCATCCACTCCTTCAGTTCTGGTGTTAAGTGGATGTCCGGTAGCCTCGCGGCGACGTTCATGCGTCTCATCAGCCTCAAGGCGCATTTGAGGTAGTCCTGCGGCTGTGGATTTTGACCCAGGCAAGTCGTGGATGATCTCTTCGTTTTCTTTTTCTTTGTATCTTTCTTCGCCACTGTCGTCCCGTCATCGACGTGAAGTGCACTATCCGTATCCCAAATTCTTCTAAACTCCTTTTCAACGTGCAGTTGTTTCGGATCCAAGTTGTAAATAGTTTGATAGTTAAATTGATATGGTTTATTTTTGGTCGGTTTCTCGAAGAATGGCAACTCGTCCGGCAGAAACGCTCCTTCGTTGCCGTAATCGTAGTAGTGACCGCAGTAGCACTTGGTTCTTTTCACGTACTCGAACACAGAATCGTGCCATGTCTTAATGCAATCGCAGGGGTCAGGTTTCGGAGGTGGCGGTCGTCCGCGGAAACCGCAGTGTATGTTGATGTACTCACCCTTCATATACCTGTAACCGCCGTGTATAAGTTCTCCCAGCGGCGGCAGTATCGAAACATTGCCCAGTACGAAAACAGTTTTTCCGTGAATACGATACACGCCGGTGATCATGTATTGCGCATTCCACATCCCTGTGTTTGGTGCGCTCAGCTTTCTTCTGCGGCTAGATTTCTTTGTTTTTGACATGCTGATACCATATGTCTTTTTCACTTCGGTGACGCACATTTTGGAACCTCTTACTTTGTGACGTTGCATGGAACGGGTGGTTGTCTTCACTGTTAGAGCGGTAACCGAAGAATGAGGTTCAATGTGCATGACTCCTGCCAATTTGTCACAATAGCCCCGAGCAAGCCGCTTTTTTGGCGGCGGAGGTGGTGGGGGTGGCGGTGGCGGCTTAGGTATGGGCGGTTCCTCTTCATAAGGCTCGTTTAAGTCATCCAAGTTTGGCAGAGGAGGCGGACGGAAAGGTTTTGTCTTGGGACGCTTGTATAAGCACGCGTGCATTTTTTGAAGATACGGCGACTTCAACGGAGGTTTGTGTTTGGGTCTAGCTTTAGGTTTGTTACTTTTGGGTTTGGGATCCGCCCGAAATCGTTCTCGAAGGGCTTCTATCAGGCCATCGAGGCCTAGATAAAGAATTCCGGATAACATGAGCCTCGCATTTAGGCAATACGACAGGCGTTTTCCATCGATCGGATGACCGTATGTTGCAAAAAATAATTGTGCGAGCATCTCTTTCGGGTCCTTACGTCCTAAATATACGCAGTTCATTAAGTCCAGGTGATTGGGACGGGGGAAGATTCCTAGATCGCGCATGAGTCCTGCTGTGCGAACGGGACGTCCCTCCAGAATATCTTGGTATATGGAAAATTCCAGGGCATCTAATGCTGATCTCTGTGGTTCGCTTAGGGCTTGGTACCATCGTGGTCCGATGGCGTTATGGATCGTTCTCATTATACGCTTATCTCGTTGTTTCCGGATCTCTTTCAGTTCTTCCATAAAGATCTGTCGTTCGCGCGTCTGCCGCGCGTACACCACTTGGAGCCGGTGCTGCGCTCGCTCCTCATAACTCGTCTCGGGGCCATACTTGTCGTAAACCATCTTGTCTACAGTAATTTTATAAAGGAATAAGCTAATGTATTCCTGAGTATCAATGTGGTTTAAAACAGCAGTTTTAACAGCAATTTAGAAATATTACAAAGATTTTATACAAAAAAAAATCTGTCAGCATTTTTCATGACAGCTTACATTTTTTATATTTGATTGCTGTCATAACTTATTTAATTTTAAATTACGATTAGGTAGTTCCGGTAGTTCATATAGATAAAGCCAAAATGATCGACATTACAATACTTATAAAACGTACCTATAAGAGAATCATATGTTTACAATTTTTATAAATTTTATGATTATTCTCATTACTATTACTATTAACTTACTTCCGCGAACATAATATTACAAGGCGTCCAAGGCGATGCCATTAATACGTGTGCTGACATCTGTTGTCCAGTAGAAATACTAACTTCAATGCACATTCAGTATATTCCGGTACATTGGTTTCTACCAAATATTACAACAAGACTTGGTAGTATCGCTAAACCGACATCAGTTCAAGCGTTACCTGAAAGATACACTTTAAAAAAATACATAAAAGATCCACGCTAATCGACATTAACGTATACATCGACGCAGACATAATCGCGCATAAATTAACGAATAACGGTATTCCGATTCGGCCGTACCGAAACTATTTGTTAGTCATGCAGCGGTCGGACGGCCGGCGATGACGCGCGATCAGCTGGCGAAACTCGGCCGGTCCTCGACCCGCGCCCTGGGGTGAACGCCCCTCATCCATCACGTGAATAATTCCTCACCTCATTCATACGCACCGCTGAATCCATCTCAATATTTAAACCCCATACAAGATCCGGAAACTATCAATCACCTAGCCTGCGGCTGATGCTGTGAGATGCAAAATTGATCGACCGATCGACAGACGGTCGCGTAAAAATTGCTTGTCAATTGAAGGTCCAATAATGCTGCCTTTAAAAGCAGGCACAAACATACAATTTATAATTTTTTTTGTAATATAAATACCTACCTAATTTATTATTTAAAGCAATTCTTCAAAAATAAACAGTCACGTAATGTCTGATTTTAAATTTTAAACCCATTTCTTAATATGAATTTCTAATGGAGTTTTATTCAAATATTCTATCTGTAAACATTTATTGGGCAGTACTCAAATGTTATATTGTTTGACCTTTCGAATCTACGGGTTCGTAGTATCACTCAATTTATACGGGTGAAAAGAATTTATGTAGGTACTCTAATTATACGAAGACGACCAACTTCATTGACTAAATTATGAATTATGGAGGTCTTGATCATGACGAGTAAATATCACTTACTGGCTTCAATAATTGTTAAATAATTATGAATAGGAATCTCAATGAACTCTGACAAACTTAGCTGAGGTCACAGGCCCGTGGCTACAAACAAATACTCAGTAAGTCAGTTTTCACCTCGATAGAAGTAATTAATAAGTAAAATAGTCGTCATTATGGAGCAAAAAGTAAGACACATAAAGTGAAACCTAAGAGAAAAAAAAACAAATAATCTAGCGAGCCTAGTACCGCTAGATGGCGCTGATTAACCATGTTGGATTTGATTTAAGCTGTATGGGCGTTAATTTGTACATCGATCACTTCGATCAACCATCCAAGATCGACCATGATTTTTTATATTGATACCTATCTTATATATTTATTTTAGTATATTTTGTTATTATGTGCACAGTAATACAAATCGTATAAGAAAAAGTTGAACCGACTCCAAAAATATTACCTAAAACGTTGAAATAAATTAATAAGACACTACATTTTGTTTTTTATTGTAAGTAGATATGTTCGACAAAATAAAAAAAAATGCTTGCTTCCCAGTGCAAGAAACTATTTATTTGTAAAATGCAGTTATTTTAAATACTTTGAAATCTGAGGTGAGTTCCTAATAATACGGCCACCTTTAGTAAATATCGAAAAATCTATTTAACCATAAGTTGGACACGTAAGAAAAAGGTGCAGATAATTGGTAAGAAAACCAGCATTGTCAACAGAAATAACGTCATAACAATGTGTCTACGTCTACGAGACAGATGTCGACGGCACCCCGCTGCGCTGGGTTTCTTTTTCAACGTGAAACCCTAACCTAACGTAGCCCTTATTCAGTTCTGAGTGATTCGAAATTTGTTCATTGACGGGGGACTTCACTCCCCGACCTCACTTGTCAGTTGTAAACTCCATCCTCCCCGTCCCCCTGAAAGTTAACAAAAGCCATGCTGAGGCTATAGTTATAACATTATACCTACTCGTAGCGAGTAACAAGATTAAGGAAAAATATTACATAAAAAAATCTGTGATAAAAATTGCAAAAACCTAACGGACTACCAAACAGCTTAAAGTCTCATACTTAAAAATAAATATAAGTTCTCTCGAAGATCTAACATAAATTATATAGTACATAGGTAGGTACATACACCTAATTCTGACTGCATTGTCCCTTAAGTGCCCAATAAATGATCTCCAAAGTAGTTTGCGCGGAGAACGACGAGAGTGCGACGACCTTACTTTCTTGCATTTCTACTGAACGCCAGATTGCTATCTCCGTATTGCCTAGCAGGGCCAGCTCACGAGCATTCACTTTCCACGTGTCAGGAAGTATCCGAAGCCACTTTCACTCCATTCAAGATCACAGCCCGTTCCGCCAAGCTGTTATATTCTAAACAATAACCGCCGCCATTGTTTAGAGAACGCGTCGCCGATTGTTTATTGGATGCTCAGAACTCGTAGTATGTCGGTTTTAATGCTATATTTAGAAGCTACTGCCAAAATGTATAAAAATAGATTGTATTTTTGTTTCACTAGTAACGACAGGGTTGAACGTATTTTTATAAAACAGGAAGTCTGAATGTGGAAGCTAGTGACCAAAACGTACCGATTCGTGCAAAGTAACGTAGTTTTAATTTGTTAACAGTATTGAACATTACCTGGTAGTAAGTAGCTAGGGGCTTTTGTTCCAATAGAGATATGGATAAACTGAGCATATTTTCTTTGTAAAATGGAATCGTCAAAAGTGATGATGCCGAGATGTCGTTTGAATACACGCTGAAACAGTTATAACCGAAGGCATAGTAAACTGATTTCTTCCGCTCTGGTTCAAATCTTATTCTCATCTCCGTAAATATTTATTTCCTTCATCTCGCAGATTTCTCCATAAAAGTTCTAAGTATACTATGCATTTGCTCCCCCCCCCCCTAGACCAAAATTTACTTACTAGCCCCTCCCTGGCTTGAAAACATCTAACTTGCACCCTGCGGGGCCAGAATTATCTGATTTGCCCTCCCCTCCCAGACCAAAAACTAGGTACGCCCATGTATAGGACATTATTTACATCCTGAGAAATTACGTACGCACACAATTTTTAACGAATACTTGAAAAGTAACTTCAGTGATTGTTTTAGATCGGTTTCAGGCGCCATTTCTCCAACGGGGTGAGTGACCGCGGTCTTATCTCTCTGCATGTGTGTGTGCACGTGTGGTACGCTTGTGTGCTGCGCTCGCGTCTATTACATACATATTATTATGCAGTTTACACACCTTCGTAATAGTATTATTATGTCTGCCTTCCGCTGAACTTAATGAAGCTGAGTAGGTAATCAAATTTTACTGTCGCCTTCATTGACCAAAAAAATAATTAAAAACTTCATATTATAACGATAGGTAGGTACCTAGGTGGTTTTTTTTTATCTTAGTTGCGGTTTTTTCGTTAATTGTAATACCTATTTCAATTGAATCTGTTGTGAAAACTACGCGGATTTCTAAACATTTATCATCCAGCTGTCGTAAAACGAAGATTACCTTTTTTGATTGTTCGCTAATAAGCCTTTCAGAGCAGACGAGACGAATAGTTAGTTTCACAAATGAGCTCGTAAGCGCACTATTATGCAACAGTCTGTAGCGGAGCTTGCATTATCGAGCCACGCATCAAAAATGTGTATTTATAGCGCTAAGGTTATTTCAGCTTTAGAGGCCGGTATAACGGACGCCTAATTTAATAGCGTTTGTAAACGAATTTTATCTATTCATAAAACCGATGATTTCAATCATATTGTTTGCTTTTGAATGTCCAATTTCTATAATGTTATCGTTAGTGTGAGTTTATGTAATACATACTCGTATATTGATAACATAGCATAGTTAAAATACTTACCAGCCCGTTTCTGAAGGACTCAAATAACAACGATAAAAGTTAGAAGATGAACCCGCGCGCAACAGAACAAAAAACAGAACGAAAGCGAAAAAGCTACAGTTCACAATAAAAAATACAAGATTATAACGGAGTCGCTCACGGATTAATAGTGAACGTTGTATTTCGTGACGGAAGCTGCATCGCACCGGTTCAAACGCAGTAGACAATGTGACACGTCACGTTACCGCTCCATGTCACAGCCAGAGCTTAGTAAATCACACCGTGACATCGGCTGACGTGACAGGTGGTACTTCTCGTGTAGCAAAATCATTTTTTGAAGCATATTTTTGGAAGTCACTTCAAATGTTTTAATGTTTATAATATGTGTAGTTAAGTCTAGAATGCCTGTTAATGCATTAGAATGCCAATTCCAAATACAAAAATAAGCATTTGATTAAGAAATCGATCAAGACACTAAGCTTGTATCAGAATAAGTTAAAAAGGTAATATAATGTTCACGTTCTATGTATATCATAAGGAAAATACGGACATTCCTTAGATACAATGTTAGCTTAGAAAAAATATTGACCGAATGTTATGTTTTGGTTTTTAGACAAGCTTTGGACAGCATCTTGACAGTTCATGAGTGTGAGCTTAACTTTTCTATTTGATGAAATTCCATAAAAAGGAAAACACCAGATTGTCCTCAAATTGCCGTTGTGGAGGGACGAGGGCGATGCCCAAATATTGGGTGAACAACCTCTTAATGCTTAGAGGAGACATTTTATTTTTAACCTACTAACTCATGCTCCATCGGAGAGTTTTATAGAACTAAAATTGAAACAAAATAAAATAAGTTTGCTAGACATCGCGACGGGTGGCCAACTAACGAATACGATACAGGAACGTGTTACGTTATATGCCGATATTTCTTATTGACACCTTATCCAATATCACTAAAGAGATATAGTTGCTACAAATAATAGAAACAAATTATGATGAGAAAAGAATTAATATTTATTTCATTAAATTAGAGAAGAGTCACCTACTCGGTAAGCGAAGTAACTACCTATA
>DWKA01000416.1:0-17294 GCA_018249155.1 Panoquina ocola ocola
ATATTAATATTATAAAGCTGAAGAGTTTCAATAGAAGTTTTCCCGAAGCGAAGCGAGGGCGGGCCACTAGTAATTAATATTTTTTATCGACGTTCAACGCAGTATCTCACCTCTTTCAATAATATAAGATTATGAACATTAATAGTGTCAGCTGTCACTTACGTGCTTTTATTATGTTGCCAATCGTGATTTGGTTTAACACAAATTAATTAATGTCAAATAGAACACTTATGTGAGTTGATTAAAGTGTTACCTGATAAATAACATTAATTCGATACACTGACACCTAACCGCACTGATGATTTTAAGTTTTAAATCTATAAGTTCAATGTCTTTTACTATGTCATCAAACATTGAGCTTATTATATTACTATCCACGTATAATTAATTGGAGTATTTTTACCGCAAAAAGCGTAGCAAAATCCACCATGTTGTATATTTGAATACCTCCACAATAAAGAGTTCTTCAGTTTAGAATGTTACAATGTTAATGAGTGACATAGGCTATTTTTTAATGTTAATTACACGCGTGCGACGCTGTCATACAATTAAGAGTTTTCCTATTTTAATCGTTACGCAGTCTTCAAAATATTTTGAGACATTCTAGATTAAAGGTCAAGTTACAAAAACGTATTTAATCCCGCCGGCTAAAGACTGTTCGGTTTGAATAACTCATTAAGCGGCGCAATACATGCCGCTTGCATTCTGCAGTATAAATTAGTGTTCGTTTTAATTCTGGCGAGGTTCGTTCGCGTGTTTATCTAGGCTCGGCCCGGAATGCAGAGACTGCGCTTGTCGCCGTCTTTTCTTGAGCAAACGTACAAGAGAATCTGATAGAGCCTCAAGTTATGAACGTATCACTGACTGCCTATCTATCTAATGTAACTTTTTATTACTAAGTATGCAATGCACTGCATCTCTAAAGATTACAGATTCGTAGAAAGGTTCAAACGTATTTAAAGTCACAGTAAAGGGAATACCGTAATATTCCTATCGTAATGAAGACTCATTTTATCTTGAGATAGCTTATATTTTTACTAAATAGTAGGAGACATTAAAACAAAAAAGATGGTAGTTACGAATACCTTCAAATTTTCATTGTATTGACTAAGAGAAGCCGAATGAATTTTTCAGTTTCCTGACTACTTATACTGATATCATATCTAAAATTAGAATATAATTCAAGTTTTCTTGCTCATAATATTTTTGTATCAGTAAAACGCCACATAAAGATCTTGACTTGGTTCAAGCTACGAGTGGTGACGAGTGAAATAAAAAGTAGGTAAATCACAGAAACGATATAATAAATGACGCGATAAAAAACTTTCTAATAAATTAAATTAAGTATACCTACATGTATAAAATTTGGATAATCTTATTTGACCGAATTAAGACAGCTTAATAAAATCGCGTATATTTATTTTCAAACACCATAAATTATGTTCAAAAATTACAGTGGTAGCAACGTGCTACGAAAATTAAAACCATCTTTTAACATTAGCAATATTTAACAAGCGTAGTAGAGTCTGCTCTCGGCCTCCTCAATTACGAGGCACAAATCCGTGACCCGCAGTGGTTCATTAAGTTAAAATCTCTTCCAGGATAATTAAACTTCGCAACAGCTCATACCCAGGCCCACGCCACAAGAAATGCACGATGTCGTTAACAGGCGCCGCTACCCGGCCCGGAGCGCGGCTAGTCGTGAATCCTACGACATACCGATATGCCCGATACTAAATGAATCCCTTCGCAAGAAACGAACTATTTCATAATACTTAGATACTTCTCTTTTTACTTATTTTAATATGCTATTTACCTAGAAAAGTTTTATTGCGTGCTTAAAGTAATGCAGTAAGATTTGTGATTTGAAAGTCTTCCGCATACGAATGATGCACTTTAAATTCCAAAGCTCTGTTGTAGAACTAAAACGACCTGTTTTCATGAAGGAAAATTAAGTGAGAACTCTGCCAAAGAGCAAATAATTATGGTGATTTTAGGGGTAATTTTAAAGAGCTTTATTGCTATCCAAGTTTCCTTATCCTTATAAAACCTTATAGGTTCGGTTCTATTAGCTCGTTTGTTTGTGTCGATCGTATCATAGTTAATCTTATTAAGTAATCTTACTACTCGGTCAGTATTAGGATAGATGATCGCTCGAGGGAAAATGCTACGCTTTGAAATGCATGTTCAAACGTCGATCCTAACTATTATTGTTAGAGACCTAAGGCCGGCATTGATTGGCCACTAACCCTTCCATCAATACACACGGGGCATCGTGGTAGAAAATGACGCAGGCATCATGAATTACAAGAAAAAGCAACATCCTGTAGTGAACTACGAAGGGGTGAATGCCACCTTTATGTACTTTTCATTTATGCCGTCAAAGTTGACAGTGTCCCTAAGTGCGATAGTAAATTCCCGGCTGAAGACGAATGTGTATTTAACATTTAGACGTTCGTTACATATCTCAATGTTAAATATATCGTATATAAATCTACGAGTACATTCCTCGCTATGTTTTGCGATAAATAAATAAATCCTCTTTACGTAGGGTCTATAAATCAACCGTTGAACTCAGTCCATTGTATTTAAAAAATAGCTCGTAACGTTATAGTGCAAGCTTGGAAATAAGAAACAGAATTTAGTAGAATATTGTCAAGGCTTAAATGTATTTAGACCGAAGCGTAAAGGTGTTTCTTGGGTACGGTATTAACATATTTAAATCAGTAAAAAATAAGAAATGCCAAAGATACTTTAAAATCTACAAAAGTCACGTGCTACGCAATAAGTATGAAAAAATAGGAAAAAGCTTTGTAAGAAATATTCGCAAATGTTTATTCAATTTCAAATTCAGATTCATATCAGTATTACTGATACGCATAATATGCATGATTATTAAATCTACCACCTTTTCCAAGAGGACGTGTTTTACCATAAAGGAGAAGAAACTTTTGTAATAAAAATATATATTTGTACAGAAACGAATAAACGTGGAGTTTAACAGTAATTGTTGAATTGTACAAAGATAGGAATACAGTATATTATTTGTCCGCCGATATTATAAGCCAGTAGCAGATATAAAACGTGACCACAACCCATGCAACTGTACATCGCTACAAAGATCAATGTACAAAACAATATGCAACATTATACTTCTGTCAATGTGGTTGTACTCTGTAAGTGTAATACTATTCTTTTAAGAAACAAATTCTTAAACCACACATGCAACATTTGATAACATAACTTAGTAACAGATTTGTCAAATTTCTTAGCTCTCCCACTGCGTAAGTTTGATTGGCAAAGAATGCTTTTAGCAATAAGTCAATAAATGAATAAAAGAAAGAAAGTTATATGAGTCACAGTCTCAGTACAAATTACGATTATCACGTTTGTCTTGTGTAGACACAGAAGCAGGAAGCATGGGAAATGCATGTGGAGTTTATACCGTGTTCAGTATGTCTAGTCACGCGAAGGCAGCTCACGCTGGTTGATGTGCACTAACGAACTTGTTATTGCATACGAGTACTTTGCATACGCTGAATGGTGGACGTTCCAATAAATGTACTGCATCGGATGTTCCTATATGGAACAACAATATCGCATTTATGTAAACTTAGCTCCCACTGCGCAGACGTCTAATACAGAAATGATGATTTAAATAAAACAAAATATTAACAAGTATCTACTACACGTCTCTGTCTGTTAAAATGTAATTGCGCTAACTTTAGTTTATAACCTGTCAGCCTTTAATTCGCTACATATTCAGTTTTATTTAACTAGTTTTGTATTTATAATGGACTATTTTCTTTGCCGTCAGTTTTATATGTGTTTCTTATGACCTAATCTGCGGTTACTAATTCGAAAACCGCGACTTAACATAAATTTCTTGATAACTGTACAACGGTTTGTATTACGCGTATTACCGTAAATGCGTGTTTATTTGTTATTTGCCAATGTAATAAATGTGATATTGGCCATTATGTAGTATTATGGTGTTATTTCTCTTGATGCACGGTAGGCATCGATTGTTAGTTGAGAATTTCTAGGACCTGAGGCTGCGATGTAAATGTAGCCGTATTGCATGCTCGCCTGTCACTCATGCTTATCGGAGCCGGCGTGAAACGTCTCAATACCCGCTTATTTGCTCACAATGCATCTTTATTAACAACATTTTAATATTTATATACCTACATAATAGTCGTCTGATCAATCGGACCCAATCGCGTTGCCCGCTTCCTGCTCGGTGCTATGCGATGTCTCCAGTGTGACGGATGTCTATGGGCGTCAATCATCGCTAACAGGTGGCCACTTTGTTGACTACTGACACTAACAAATCATATTCACAGAACATATTTGTTATTACGACACGATGTTTCATATACCTCCCTTTTCGACAGTGTGCCGGTGATTCTGAGTGCCGTTATAATCTAGGCATAAGTAAATTCTAAGTTTCATAACAAAGTTAAGTTTACAGATTAACATTTGGGTATTGATTGTAATCTACTTAATTTTTGTTCAGGTACATTCAAAACGTAAGCTCAATATTGAAACTTATGTTTTCATGTCAATCGTTACATACACCTCCTCTTTATTGAAAGCAATATCTAAACAAACTTTGTAATACCTACATTACTTTTTTTTCAAAACTTTCACTTCCATTACCAGCATGATAATAGCGGATCTGGTCGCTCTATCAATCTCAATATCGATATGGTGCACAATCTGCAAAATTCAATAACAATAAATCAAAATCGCAATCAGTAGGAGCCGCATTCGCCCACCCAGACTAACAGCATCCATTCAGTCAAATATGGCCGTAAATCAATCTACGTTCCTCGTTCCTCGTCCAGGTATTGTTCAGAGGTAGTTTTACGGCTCGAAATAGCTTTGACATATCCGACATAAACCGTGTTTGATTTAAAAGGTAAACAGCATGGGATATTACAATGTGCTTGTAAGTTCTAGGGTTCTTTAGGTTCGATTTAAATGGAATTTATTTAAGAGAAGATTCAAGAGTGATATTGACAGATAGAATATGCTGTCTATTGGACGTTTTGAAATTTTACAACTTTAGATTTTCTCCATATCATGTGCCTATTTACGACAGTGTGATTGGACCATTGGTTTCTAATACCTTTGAATTACCTACGGTCAAGAAGTCCAATTCTACGTTTAAAAACCTTACACGAATCGTACATTCCCTTCTTTCAAGCACGAATGCAAAACATGTGAATAATTCCGCATAAATCTAAAACTCAGCTTGAAATCCGCAACAGCGCAACAGATATGCAAACAACGGTGGGTGGTTCTCGGCTTAAAGCAAACACCTGGCCACATTCCCCAGAAAACTTTATATAATCTTGTTTCTCTGGCAACTCGGGCATTTGAACGTGCAAAAAGAGCGGCGGGCGGAGTTCACAGACGTCCCACGGTGTAGCCATTGTTGCTGGCGAGCATACCGCTGTGTCAACCGCGTCTATCGGATCGCACGCTGCTCGTCTTTTTAGGAATATCTCTGACGCACCGGCCTTTACTGCGGGACTTTGGGTACTAACTAGAGGCTTGAACAGCAGTAACAAGCATAACAGTAGTTTCTTCCTCTCTTTCTTCTGTTTTCTGAGCACCAATGCAACGGTGGTGTTTTTGATAGTCATGGACGATGGTGGTAATTTTACAACAGGTGACTCGTCTTCTCGTTTTTCTATTGGTATTGGTGCAAGATCGGAGTAAAGATCACGTGGGCGTAATTTGTGACGTTAGTCGGACCACACGGTGGAAATGGAAGAACGTCATAAAAAGGGTCAAACCAAAGCCGAACTATGATCCTCAGTAATGATGGACCGACTCTAGGAGGACCTACATCAATTTAATAGGTAGATATGATATTATTATGAAGAGTTAATGTTGAACTTTAAGTTACACTTATGAGATCCAAAATATAAAATAATGTCTATCCTTATCATATATGTATGTACATACCTCTTTCTCGTTAGAATAAAGTTTCACTCCCCCTCAGGAATCGGATCCTATAACAAACAAAATAAAACGTCATTTTCGTAGTCACCAAATAATTTAAAAAATGCAGGCTATTTAGGAATGTCTATGGCTTGTCTCAAGCAATGAGTACAAACACACAATGGCAATTACTCTTCAACTCCACCTGTCTCATCTGGCGGAACCGAAACAGATTATTCAATTGTTAAAACCCAAAACCCAAAAGGTACAGGTACCAAGTGAATAATAAAAGTAAATAAATAACTAAAGTAAATTATAACTTCCTTGGGTAGTACATTCTCCAGTTTGAACACTAGTGGCATACATGACATGACTTATTGAGGGACTAACATCAATTATTTATTGGTCTGATCTTTAATGAATGAACCATTGAATGGTTTTAATTTTTACATGGTTTTAAGATCTATAATTATGACGTGGATTCACATAAAAGTAACAAGTAAAGGGGCATGTATTGTATAATTTTATTTTAAAAATATATTTTATACGTTTAGTAGTAAACGGAGATTGTCTACGGCCGTAATTCGTAATTCCCAATTTCCTTCGACGTCACTGTCAAGAGAAGCACTGTGGAAATTGTAAAACTTGGTCGGCTTTGTATTGCTTTCTTTATTTTATATTTTACAACTTCAGTAGTCTGACAACCTGTCTGTCTGTCCGGCTGCCTGTCGTAAGCCGAATAATTCAATTCAATGAGTAATGAATTATTTACATGAATTGATACATAATCACTTTACGATTATCACCTTTTTTAGTAGACACGAGTTTAATACTTTACATTTGTAATGTACTTTTCCACACATTTGCAGAATCGGATATAGTTAGGAAAATAAAAAAATCGCTAAATAATGATGATGATGATGAAAAGAAACGTTAACAACTTTATTTAAATGATATAGACATTATTAGACTGACAATATAGTAGCGAGTTTTCTTATTACAAAAAACCGGAACTACACCTAAATTTTACAAAGACTATAAAATATTTACAAAGTCATTGGACGAGCTATTTACAACGGTATTTGAATTGTTACTTTCCCAGTTACTTTAATAAACATGTTAAAATGCTAATGCTTGCAAAACATTTCTTTCGTTCCGTCATTTTATTACGTCTATAAATACGGTATAGTGTGGTTTAATCGCGATAGGCCACCGAAACTGCATCTTAAGCTTCTCATTTGAACAAAATGTAACGGTCAACTAGATAAGTGTCCATTGCGATGGTTTCCTCTGCGCTGCACCGACCTCCAATAGTAAACTATTAATCTTAACAAGTTAATGACGGCATAAAGCATCGAGCGCCCCGAACGCATAAGGCTCAGGGCAGATACTAGTTATAGGAACGATCGTAAATAAGCCGACGTGGTTACAATGGCCTTTTTCTTCGGACGAAGTAGGTACTTAGAAAATAGCGTTAGAGCGGAGAACAATATCGCCGGCGGTGGTCGTGCGCTGCCGACCAATAGAAGCAAAATGGAAAAATAAAAGAGGTTTCGCATTGAAATGGTTCCTATCGCCTTTTGGCTCGGTTGCTTCCCCTTTATCCGCAGATCGCACTAGACAATGTGGTGGTGGGTGCGGGCTGGCGGCGCGCGTGGGGGGAGGGGCGCATGTGCATGACCGCGCAGGGCGCAATGACCTTGCGCGCACATTCCGCCCGCTGTTTCGAAGCCTCCGCGGCCCTTCATCTATCCCGCCTCCTATCTAGGACTTCCAGGGTGACCACGGGTACCAACAATCGACAGTGGTCAATCACGTATTATACAGAACCTAATTCAAAATTCCATTTCTATATTCAAATTTAAATACGACATCGTTGACTCATGGCGGTTTTGACCGCTCCTACCTGCAGTTCACTCGCACATTATATTATATCAAAATCCGGTCTCCCTAATTTACATATCCGAAAAGTTAAATAAATTATGTGCATTCTAAACTCTTTAAATAAGTCTGACTCATAAGCATATTCCATAAAACGACGCCAGAATAATTATATTTTTAAAACCATTACAAACATTTACGAAACTACGCTTCCAAATGACGAAATAAATGTTGGTACATTATTAAATACACTCTCCGACCTTCGTACATTTCGCTTTATGTAAATCGTGGTAAAGCATAAAATACCAGGAACGTAGAATCTACTTTTTACGTAAATCAAACACCGCACACTAAACTGTGTCATCGACCTTCGTTAATGCACATTGTCGAGCAATCAAATTGAGTAAACAGAAGAAATACTAGCGAACGTACACACTGAGTATTTACTCTACTAAAGAAGCAGTTACCATTAGGTACACAGTTTTTAAATAATCTAGGTGACATTCAGATATTTGTGTGTTTGTTTTGTAACTCATAATATAACCTACTTCACTTGTAAGAAAACTATTTATATTAATAATATTCGCGAATACATTCATAAAAGGAACTTTTTATGTTCAATCAAGCCCACTCAACTGTGACTCGATATGGCCGCTACTTTCCCTTTATGACCACAGTGACATTTTTCACGTTCAGTCCTAACCTCAAAACAAATAGATCTGCTTTAATAACACAGCGGCGCCTACGCATCGTGATTTCGAGGTAAAACGCGCCTACTCAGGAAGTAACGGTCCGTAGACCAAATTGTTCGAAAACCACTATCCGTAAACTACTCGAAACCATTCAGAATTAGAATTTTACTAGTGGGAAAGAAACTCGACGTCCATCAGCCTTTACAGAAATAGACATTAAGGCAGTGCTATTAACTGCTATTATTTTCTGCATAATAACATGGTGCACTATAATACTGCATTCAAATACTATATCACTTTATGATTGCTTTCCATCATCTAGGTAAACGCATAAGCTAATCTTATGGAGTTGAATTTAATTACCTCGTTAACGTATAATTTAATTCAGCGTCTGTATTCAGAACATTAATTAAAATTATATTCTAAGCGTACCTATGCGTTTTAATACCGACAATAATTACATAAATATTGCCTTATATCAAAGAGCTTCGGTGATAGAAGTCAACTACCATAAATATATTAAAACGTTTTAGTCCGGTCCGTCCGTCTGAATATCAATGAGTACATGGCGACGATTAGGTACAAGCTAACAAAAGGAACTCAGCCATAATTATCGGAACTAATATAAATTGATTGTCACGAAATTCTTTGAATTAATTTTGAACGCTGTCTCTTTATTTACTTACACATAGAGACATATTTGGGTTTTAGAACGTGCATTTAAAAACTTAATACATTTATTTTGTATTGTTCATTTATAAAATTAAAATTATTTTTGTCAACTTACACTAAGAAGAGTTTTAAGAATCATAGGCGCTGTCCTATTGCCATCGCTGGTACGATGCTGCGATGCGATGTCATAGCGCAACGTCGTGCGTCACTATGAAATCGCATCGCAGCATCGTACGAGCGATGGCAATAGGACAGCGCCTTAGTCAACCATACTATACCAGTGTGGATTGGTGTTAATAAATATTCCGTATCCAATGCTTCTTACTATTCCTATTCAGCAATGACTTCGATCAAAATATTATTTCATTGAACTAAATTCACACATGCCTACAAAGACAGCATTACTGCGACATAAATGTCGTATTAAGGATATTTATAGCGCGAGAATTTGTACTCATTTGAGAAAATAGACAAAGTCATATTAACGGCTACTACGTGTATTTAATAAAAGTACTAAGTCTATGGGAGCGGCAGTTCTGCATTATTTAAATCACTAACCTTACGATTAAAGTGTCGTTATACAATTCGAGGAATAAATAAATTAAGCTTCGTGATTGTTTATTCTGATTGTAACTTCGAAAAGACGATTTGAATTATATCAGCACATTAGTATGCATACGATATACGCTTCGCGTCGTTATCTACAGTTTAACTGTTTAGTCATAAATAATATTTGGACATTGTTATCCCATAGAGGTCGTTAACTTCGAAATTTATTGTAGTTAAGGACGCATTCTGACTTACCCACTTACTGCCTTTGAGGGTATCGTTAAATTGTTTGATGTCAGAGATCATTCCAAATACTACCTACCTAACAAAATCAAATCACCAAATACCGAAATCTTATTCATATTAGCTACGTGTTTCCATAATATAAATAGTTAAATACCTTCTAAGTTACAAGAAAGTATCTACGTTACTAGAAATACCATGCTAGCTGGAAAAGTAATTGTCGAGTTACTTTGAGGCATCCGTATTCTATAAAAACACCAGCCGCAAGAATGAAAACGACAACCTGTTCTGACTTAAATCATATCCCGCCTGTATCACTACCACCGCGTATAGGCATGAAAATAAAACTATTGCCAACCACTAACCGCAGTATCTTCATCAGCGCACAAAGCATAGACCCCGAGCTCGTGCCGCGCGTACACTCGACTGGAAACTATGTACCTACATCGCTTCCGTGAGGGTCCATTGATATGGAAAATATTCAATGTTAAGGTAATAGAAAACTTCAAAGGTATACGGACTCAAAATTCTTAACTGGGTTTGGGTACGGTAACTAAATATTCTTCAGAACAGCGAAAGACATTTTATGAAGGGTACAGTATTAAGTAAGAAACTGATGATTTTTTAAGTATCAAGTTTAACTACTTATATAAAAACAGACGTATAACATTAACATTTTCAGTAATACAAATTTTAATACGTAGGTGCAACGTGTGATTCGTGTGAACTTGTACTTGAACTTGTATATTTATTCTACTTGATTATGATGTCCTTACTACAAAGTGTTGATCACGCAACACTGAGTGAATATGTAAAACCAAATTATGGAACCTGTTTTCATTACATCAATGACGATATCTTTATGTGATTATAACGCGGCCCTTTTCACACACAGAATGGGAAAATATAAATCGATTAGCATTCTATTGAGCGCATTGTATTTAAATAGCGTAGAGCTATTTCCATCGCATCCAGTTCTTTAAATAAAACGTTGTGACACACTTTTAATCGTTTATTTTGTAAGGTGAAATACAAATGCGGGGAGAAAAAGCTGAAACCTGTTTAACTTCACACTTAGCCATCTTAGTTTTGCATAACTGAAGGTTCGATGATTATAGTTGCATTGCTAAACCAGTTCAGGATGTTAGATATTAACTGCAATAAGCAATATAGAGTTAACGATCGTTCTTTCGTCTTGTTTTACTTTACATCGTCTATAAAATAATTTTGTCGCCGTTAATAATAGTGGCTCAGACATCTTTAACGATGACTATACGTCTTAGTTCTTGTTAAAGTAGAACTTTAAAATGTTTATCGTTTAGCAGCTACTTTCCTCTGCTACGTGTATAGCTAACCACGAAAAAGAAGGAAAGAAGAAGTTGAAATGGACGCTAGGAAGGTTTTACTCTTACTCTTTTATCTAGCGGTCACAAGTTCAAAGTTGATAAAGACTAAATTCTAAAGCGTAATATAACTACCACGCTACTGCTCCGGTGATAAAAGATTTATAATCAACACAAATGACGCTCTTTCTCAAGCTCTTATGCCAGTAACTGTGCGATAAGAACGGAAATACTCAAGAAATATGTATTTTCAAAATGTAAGCAAGCTCATGTAAATAAATTTGTGATAAATTATATTTTAATTACTGCGATGTTTTCATTCTTTGTAGTCAAACAAATACGAGAATTTGCCCTTAATAAGCTGAATTATGTAAGCAATAACTGTACACAGATTTTCCCACACAACAATCAGTAACAGTGCAAAGATGCGCTTGCTTAATAAACCTTATGGGAAATTCACAGGTAAACTCAATAAAGAAATTATAATTATTAGCAGATAAATTATCATATTAACAAGGTACCTTGATAAAACATTCATCAACTTATCTAATACACGGAATAAAATAAGAATGTTTTCGAAAATTTAAATAATAAAAACTTAAT
Source organism: Panoquina ocola ocola (assembly GCA_018249155.1). Lineage (NCBI taxonomy): Eukaryota > Metazoa > Arthropoda > Insecta > Lepidoptera > Hesperiidae > Panoquina > Panoquina ocola. Next base: position 11,939 of record DWKA01000416.1, read on the forward strand.
TATATTAGACTCGACAAATTATCACCTGCTTTATTGGCCGTAAAACGAATGAGTTTAATACTGAATAGATACTGACCGATGACACTTACAAATGAATGTCAGTTGTTTGGAGTCAATACGTATTGTGACGGTCCAGACGTACTTTATCCGAGTTTGGTTATGGTTGTCAGTGGCTGAGTAACGATAGAACTGGACTAAAAGACTAAGAGACCTGAGACAATAGGTATAGCAAATTTCACGTAGCAAAATAAACCTATCAGTTTAAAGACTACGGTAAAAACCAAACATGACGCATCGCCGCTAACCTTCCATATCACAGACGACCGAGATACGATAAAATCTTATAAACCACTTTTACGACTTTATATACAGTTAGAACTCAGTAAGAAAGTTACATCTTCGCTTTGTTGAAACTAAAACTGAGTTTTTTCTCTACGATTGACGTTACTCATTTATTTCTTATATTTCTCGATCTGTGTTTAGTGGCACTAAGCCAATTTCAGTTTCTTTGTAATGTTACCAGAAATAACAGTTGACATCGACGTTCATTTTGATCATCGGGACAAAAGTAAAACAACGAGGACATTTTTAATTGTTAAGTTTAAAGTTAACTTTTGTTGTACTGCTGAGCTGATTAATGATAAAAACTGCAATGTACAGTTTACAAAAAAAATACGGCTAAGTCCTAATTGGTTTTGCGTGGATTGCGTACTATAAATATACGAGTATGCTACTATGTACTTATTATTTCATTACCTTTGTGGACACGTCATACAATTTCTTGTGTATGGGTAAAATGAAATGCATTTTACAATCTAAACTTTGCATATAATATAATTGTGCTAACAACAACATCCTCCAAAAAAATGCCCCATTTTAATAATTCATTTTATCTTATCCGTGATTGGCTTATTTTACTTTTCAAATTTGTTACAAACATCAACTCAATTTAGTAAATTGGGAAAAGATACAAACAAACAATCACGTGAACTCAAAATCGTATCGGATTCTCGCTGAATCTACTAAACCCTAAAAAGTACCGAGATAAAAATAAAAGACAATAAAAATGTCTCGATCACTGACTTCCGCTCGATTCAGACATTTGTGTCAATGATTTTATTGTGATATTATCGAGATGGTCCAATTTCTGTAGATATTATCGTTTTTTGTAGCGGACATGGATATAGTAACACTGAATCCAATGCCGAACTAGCGGTCCGTTAGAATTCTTTTCGCAAACAACTGACAACAACGGTACGGTGCCGTGATAGGCCATTAGACCATTTATTCGTATATAATTTCAATTTAGTAACGTATTTATGTTAAGTCATTTGTCGGTGCAAGTGTATTAGATTCAATAAAATAAAAGAAATGATCTAATAAGGTCTAATAAAGTTTGATAAGTTTTACAATATTTGTCCGCTAACGCGTTGATGTCTAATATATGGCCGTTCCGCTCCACGATACGTAAGTAGAAAAATGCTCATAAAAGTCCGCAAGTGTTCCCATAGTTATTATAAACCGTAAAATTCTTTTACATGTCGTAGCTCTTTACAGTATTCATTAATCATTTTATCAACAATTAATTTATGAATTTCTGTTGATTCTAACAAATATTTCCAAAAGGAGTACACTTGAATTCAAATATAGGTAAAGATGTTTTCTCGCGATTTCTACAATCGAATCGATGTCTGATTGTCTGTGCTGGTGACAGAAAGCGTCTACAGATGTGAACTTTCTTAGGTAAAGAGGGTAATGTCCGTCGTTGAACAGTTGTGAAACAATCACACGACGTGGGTTACTTTGATGGGCGCCGAGAACTGTGACAGTCGTATTACGTCTTAAATGCATAGGTATACAAAATAAACACACTGAAATGTGTTAATTACAAGGTCCCAATAAGTAAATAAGCTATCCAATATAGTGCAGCTCAAAATGATAGGACACTATACATATTTTTTGGATACATTCCTTAATTATGTCGGATCACCTGAAATTCCGTTTATTTTAAGTTTAATAAAAAAATTAGGCACTCATTGCACTGCATTACGATTCCCAGGTTACAAGTAATATGAAAAACACAAATAGGACATCACTAACGTAGTAAATCATCTGCTCGTTTACCATCTACTCCAAAAAAAAATAAGGGACATAATTTGTATCTACCAAATTACATTTTCTCATAGATCCCGAGATATTCATATTTATATATTTTTGCCTGATTCAGTTCTTATGTCAGTCGCGCCCCAAAACGATATTGATAACGCCGAAATGTCACGAATCAAGCATGCTCCAAAATGTAGTCATATAAGCCTCACGATATGATAGAAACGAAACGTATGAGACGTTTCGATTAAAAAATGTGACGCTGCATTCACACGCATGCAGTCATTAATTTTATAGCATATATTACTAACGTTATATCTTTTATCGGTATAGTAGTTACTATATGGAGATCAACGCGTGACAATCAGGACGGGAATTTCAATCAATCCTGGTGCGTCGAGGAATGGTCAGGTCATTGACCGCCCCGCACGATGTGTTTACTATTATAAACTAGTACCGTCCCATCTCTACAAAAAGTATATACACTGCCAATTAATTACCACAAAAGGTATTACCAAAAAAGTTAATGATTTATATTACAAACAGTCCCGCTACACGTAAATGAATTCCCTGTAATTAAATTACTTCACTTACCTGGTAACTGTACTCTAAATATTTCCGAATGAAATTCTACCGAGCAGTTCAATAAACGTTGGATCGATAAAAAACGCAGATGCGGTTTCAATTCCGACCGCACGACAGGACTAGAATTACAAGGAAGTAAAACAACGCTTGGGATCGGGAAAAAATGACGATTGACGGGAAATTAAAACACTCGATATTTCACACGGTTCATACTATTTTTAGAACTGAATTGACAGTTTATTAGTAAAATTATTGGGAAAAATATTTTACATATACAAAAGTTTGAGATTCAAACGGTATGTCAACATATCACCCAAGTAAGAGTTTTAATACTTAACCAAAAAGATATTTCGTGAAAAGTTTACAGCATTACAATTACTTGATACCTGCATTTAATCAATAGCATGTATCAACCAATAAAATTACTTAGAGTAATATACGTACAGCTTGTTAATTTGGTTTGATTGATTGGAAAGGGATCATTCAAAAAATTCTTCATCTATAAATTGTTATTGACAAACGATCAACAAATATTTCGAGAGCAATCATAAGCTCAAACGTGAAGGTCGTTATAGATAGATATAAACATTATAATCACTGCACCATTCTTGACAGGATAGTGACATGTGGCCAAACACAAAGCCGTAGCTCATAGCACTGAATCTCATTTCCATTTAGAACAAAATAATCACGATTACGTTCCACGTTACGTAAGGCTTTTGGAGTTTATTGCCATCCCCGGAGGCCATCGACAGACACGTGTACAACTTACAAGACCACATTAATGTACGTAGCGTAATGTTCTGTTTAAAAGCTATCTCTTGTCTTAACTTTGTGGTAACAATTTGCCTAGAATCCCGCCAACGTGTTACGTTCAGTTACAAGTCGCTACTTAACTTATTACTTCACATTCGCAAGAACCAAAATAAACTAGCTTCTAAGTAAGTTCGTCAATTAGTTAGCATATTTTCAGGATAACTTAACCAATTAACAGATTTTCACACAATATATTCAACCATCCAGAAGATGTTTTATAGCGAAGCAATAATTTTAAATGCACCGAAGCGGACCGATGTTGCTAGTTTATTTATAAAGCAATAAATTATTTTGCCCTTACTCATTTTCCGAGTTAGAATTTATTACTTACGATTACGGAGAAACTGTGAGTTAAAAATAGAATATAATTAATTCGAAGAAAGTATTTTGTGTGCTCATTAATAACGAATAAAATTTAGTACACGGCATTAATACGTTATCTAAGTATGTAAAGGTGTCAATGCATTCGAAATTATGCTGTAAATCGAGCTGGTTGGGTCAGCTAAGTCATGCTCTAGCTGTCTGTGACTAACGAGTAGCTCGGCTCCTCCCGCGACCGCCGACATGATTCTCAAGCTGTGTTACGCATCACTGACCGCCGACCAAACGTGTCAATATAAAGGACGTTGGCACATGCATTAATCTTTGATTCAATCGCCAGTTTGCGACTACACACCACTCCTTTCGGCTTTCATTTGAGATAACGACTGACTCTCACAATACTTCGTAATATTGTTTTATTCCGTAGGTTATTTTGCGAGGAAAAATTACCAATCGGCTTATCGAAGTTTCGCTTTATTCTGGCAGATAAATATGTATGTACCTATATAAATTCTGTGATTCATAAAAGGTCTTTCTTCGCTTTCTCATCAGACGTAAAGAATCTTCAAAATAGTCTTAAGGTTACCAAAAAGAGCATCTACTAAACTTAGTAACTAGTAAACATTGCTACCTAATATAAAAACTTTAACGACAAAACATAACAACATTCCAAAAAACCCAAAAAATAAATTATTCACTAATATTGTTTAGTCAATTATTACCCATCCAGGAATATATATTTTTTAATTTCTGTTTTTACATTATGTCTTTCAACACACCGTAAATGGCTAGTTTATTGTAAAAGACAATACTTACTTTAGATATCAATGATAGCACTTTCAAATGAAAGCGCGCAGTCAGCATTAAACAATACCGTATTGAAGTTAGCACTTTATTGTTATAAACAAGGCAAGATATCAAAAATGTTTTTGTTATAATAAAAACCAATTATACATTAACACACATAATACAGTATAATTAAACATCGCTACTTGATGCGTGCTGAATATACTATGGCAGGTAATAAGCTAGTAATTTCGTTTAGAAATGCATAGGCTTCATTCTAAGCAACACCATTAGCTGTGAATTAAATTTCTCACCGACGCTATAGTGTACGATTTAATTTCCGTATATCATTGAAGCTTGGAATAACTTCACGTGCAAGACAAGTGAAAGAGGGCCGCAATGAATAGGCCCTGGGCCGGTGTACATAAAGCGCAATGTCGGAGCTTGTGCACTTTCTCATTTAATCATCAGTTTAGTGGGTCGCGGACGTAGCTATGCGCATACGCATTGAAGCCGGGACTCTGATATCGATTTTTCATATTTCCTTAACGCAGTTTAAGCTGCAGTGAAAGTCATATTTGCATCTTTAGCAAAATATTCAATCCATAGTATTCTTAACGTCAAGCATTGTTTTTATTGCTTCAGGAATGAAGCTATGTATATAATTCAACTAAATTGACTTGATAATTTTTTGCAGCTCCGCCGATATCTTGGGAAAGAGGAATAATTCCATTAAAGCGAT
>DWKA01000417.1:0-17274 GCA_018249155.1 Panoquina ocola ocola
CGCGTTCAATCAAACAAACAAACTCTTCAGCTTTATAATATTAGTATAGATTATAAAGAGGAAAAATTTGATTGTTTGTTTGTGCGCGTATGAAGCGAAATTTCTCAACGTTTGGACACTTAAATTTAAATTCACTTGTGTTTTGTTATGTCTACTATGTTTTTTGACTCAAAATAATTATTTTGTATTCACCTACCACTAACGCCATCTATCGCTCGTTCCGCATTCTTGCTTGGACGTATGAATACACAATACATGCATGAAGTGAAAATCTTCTTTATAAATTAAGCTAAGACTTCATAGGTCACAGTCTAAAAAAAACGAAATTCGTAAAATCATTATGTAAAGGCTATGATGTCAAGTTAGTTTACGTAAAAAAATATTTATTTACGAACAAAGTTGCTAACATAAACTATAAAATCGCTTCTCTCCGACTATCAAACACGCGCCTTGAACTGGTTTTCAAAGCCCACTTTTATGCGAAGTAATTCCATATTTCTTTGAACATACTAAGTAATGCTTTTGAAACTCACTTGAGCTTTTAAAATATCTTAAGAATTCGCTTTTGTAAAGGCTTTAGAGCGGTTTAAATACAACCTGTGATCTTTTTAAATAGCTTTTATTGTAGCACTCATAATAGATTCCAGTTTGTGGGTGCATTTGCAACAAGTAATGTCCAACGACTGTAAAACTTTACAGATTGTACACAAAATCTATTTCTTAGTCAACACACTTTTTTTGTGAATAAAATAAGTTATTACTTGACGATACTCTCATCTGATGATAAAGTCCCCAACTTTATACAGAACTAGCTTATGCTCGCGGCTTCGCTCGCGTTAAGAGTTGAAACTTTCATCCCTTATTTTATGCCCTTGGGGGTAGAATTGACCAAAATCCTTTCTTAGCGGATGCCTACGTCACAACATCTACCTGCATGCCAAATTTCAGCCCGATCCGTCCAGTGGTTTGGGCTGTGCGTTGATAGATCAGTCAGTCAGTCACCTTTGAGTTTTATATATTTAGATTATTACGGATAAGTATTGTAACGAATCCAACTAGCTTAATCATAAATTATTATACTAATACTTGCGTAGAACAACATCGGATGCATTACCGCTCCAGTCACTCCGATTTCGTTCACACATCACTCGCGAACTCCAAACTCCTTACGTCCAAAGTTTTAATTCTGACTACTTATACGAAGAGATCCTTGACATCTTGTACCCTTTGTTAAAGACTGAAATCTTTTCGAGAGCGCTTAGATCGGCTAAGCCTCCCTTGCGTCTCTGCCGTGCGTCTCTACCTAATTGCCATTTTATGTTATGCGCTAATGAACATTGTACGGCTTAGTTGCAATTTACAGGGAGCTCCTAGTTCGAAGATTAGCGATCTTATTCTTGGTAAACTCGAACTATTGTTACGTTAGTGTTACTGTTAAATACATGCATAGGTTTTATAAATATTTAATGATGTATTTACGGTTGTTTTTGGGTGATTCGTATTAATAAATTATTTTAGCGTTCACAATTCCAAGTATAATTCCTTCAAGGCTCTCGGCTATCGACTACTCTCTAGAAGTCATCGTACGATTCGTGTAGAGATTTTTTTCGTGTGAGCCAGTTTTTTATTTTCCTTCTTCTCTTTTAAGGAGAGCTCCGATACAACAAACGTTATATTATTTTTGGCTCGATATTAATAACAGCAACAGGAAGACACTTACAATATTTATTAGTTATACCAATACACACTTACATATACACATTTTTAATTAATAGTACGGAATGCATAACAATTATAACTTAACACTACCTTCCGTAATAAGTCTAACTTTGTTACAAAGTGGTTAAACTTGAATAAAATAAAGTCAAATGTAAATTGTAACTAACTCCATCGTGATAAACAGTTCTTATTCAAAATAAGAACCCGAACAATACAATTCCATTTAATTCGACCGATATTATTTATCACTGAAAATCTAATATTAATAAAGTCCGTACAAAGCCATAGGGTTTAAGCGGCGAAAGGACAGCTCGCTCTCAGGACGGTCCACAAGTAAACCTTTAATCCAAGCCATAGGTGCTAACCTGAAACCACCCCCGAATCCCCCGAAACAACTTCCAACGAAAACTATTGAAAGTTACTTACGAGATTATGAATACGTGGAATTACCACTTTTACCTAACTTCCTACAGTTGGTTATTAAAGAGATTATGTCTTAACTTGTACGAGTGTTTTGAACTGTTGGGAATACGTAAATATTTGTGTAACAGTTGTGTTTTTCGCTAACAATTATCGAAATATAAAACAATGTTGATCGACTTGAAAAATTATTTTCTATAAATAAAATGTTAAATCCATACTAATATTATGTAGTAAAAAGTAAATTTTACATAAAAAACAAATATGATTCGTTTTATAAAAAAATCTTAAATATCATTATACGTCGTACTTACTACGATAGCAAATAAAAAAAAAGTTCTCTCATCAAAATATTTGAACAAAATGAAAAAAGAAAGAACATTGTTGAAGTATCAGAGAGACTTTGACGGTGAGCAAAAAAGTGCATCGAAGCACGAACTATTTAATATCGTGCTAAAGGCTTCAAAGTCGATGGACGGTAAGAGATGGTAAAAGCGTGGCCGGCACAAAGGACGGCGCTACGCAACTCTACGAACTTGTTCGTTTGTACTTCCATGGTTTATGCGACCACGCGGACATCCTGGTTCGATTTTAGAAGCTTTTTTTAACTTTGAATATTTGAAGGTCAAATCTTACTGAGTTAAAACTATGTATTACGTTTAGGGTTGTCTGCCGATGATAGAACTCCTCAATGATTGAATCGCATAGGTATCATTGATACAATTATGCGGGTTAATTTCTATCTAGATACATAATAATATATTTTTCTTTAAAAAAGTAATTCTCAAAAAAAATTTTATTTCATAATCAGTATGTTGTTTATACAATACTTTGAAGAGAACATTAAAAAGTTATTCAGTTCACTATAATTCAAAAATACTTACTTAACAAGCATTATCATTAAACTGTTTCTGCAACGATTTAAAAAGGTACGACTTTTTATTATCCCGAAATTCAACATGAGCTAGTTGGCAACCCGACGCGACAAGGAACAAGGATTAATTATTATTTTAATGTTTCAGTTGGTTTTTTGCGCGTCCACGAGCAAGTGAAAGGCATAGCTTCCTCGCTTGAAAAGTTACTAAATAATTAACGCGCTCTTAATGACAACGTCAAGACGTCTACGGTTTATCGTCTCGGTTTTTTGATAGCTACGTATAGGAAAAGCTTTTTAAAAGCTTTGTGTAACTTCCAATGTTTGTATCGATGATACTTATGAAGATAAATAATTGTTAATTTAATTTGACTAAAGTTGCAGAATCAAGATAACAATGCAGTTTGATGTAATGATTAATGTTTTATATTCTGAGAAATGCTGAGGAGTTCCTTTCACCGATTTTTCTCGCGGAATAGGTACCTACCAAAGTCGCTTCCAATGAGATTTTGAGTCAAAATGTCGTCCCATTTTTCTTGGAATATTATGCCGCTTAAGAAGCTATTTACAAAACGTATTAAATTCTATTTCTATACGAATTTTATGATGATGCGAGAGACTCCAATTGTTTAGTTAACTTAGGAGAGGGAGAAAAATCAGGGTCAAAGTAAGGGAACAAATCGGAGATTTTCTGTGAGTTTATGATTAAAATGTAGATAAGGAACAATTGGGATCGATCGTACCTACCCGCTGACGTGATTTTAAAATCATGCCAGTTTACTAGTTTAAGATTTTGTTTTAACCATCTTAAATGGGCTCTTGAAATCGCGCTTTAAGCTTAGACCGCAACGGACAGCAACGCATCTGCTACCGACTTCATGTGTGTCACCACTGCCACTGTCTATCCCCATAGTACCACTATCAGCTCGCTTGCCATTCTTATTCCATAAAAAAAATAAACTTAATTTAGACCGTAACAAATGAAGGCTCATCTTTAGTCGAGACGTCAAATGAGTAGCGACCTTGCATGCATTACCAATGTATGCAAAGTTACAGTTGCCGGCTGCGCCTGCGACACACTGGCCTGCGTAGTGCGTGAGTATGTGTACTCGCACGCATAACTAATCTATCGAGTTATTCCAGTCAGGGATACCCGGAATAACGTGGGAACAAACCAGGCGCCACATTGTATGCGGGTACTTTGAAGCGTCGTCTGTCGTTTATCTAGTGGGTTCTGGGGAAATAGTCAGGAAATTGTCGGGTTATCAAGTTATACCGTTAAGTAAAGGTATTAAAATGAATGAAAATTCAAAAACAGTCATTTATTTGGTCCAAAGATGTTTATAGTTACATGTAGTTGGGACTTATCTTTTAAGTAAAATCAATGCGTGTGTTAAGGAGCTCTGTTTTTCCATTTATGCAAACCAAACTTCTTACTAAGACCTATATATTTTTTTCATACAAAACATCAAGTACCTACCTAAGATTTTTTTTTAATAATTTCCATAAACAATAGAAGATTTTTCTCCTTTCACTATTACTACAGGAACTTTATAATTCGCGTAACGACCCGTTTTCACCCGTAATTTTTGTTCCCAGGCAAAACTCTGCCAGTCCATTGCGTGGTGGAAGCAGTATCCTCGCTAGAAGAAGGTGCGTGGCGGCGGAGGGCCATCGTGGAGACTGACAGCTACGTCATCATCCCAGCAGCGACCGCCTTCCACGAGCTGGTGCCAGCCGCCATGATGAGGCTTGGCTACCCCCATGAGTTGGCTGCCTCTGCAAAAGGTAAGGACGTCAGTTTGTTATAAGTAGCTTTAGTTCCGCATTTTGTTCACATTTTGTAAAACTCTACAAAAGACGAGTAGTGTAAAACAGTTTCCGGTTGTTTGTTTGAATATGAATATCACAAAATTAATTTAACGTATAATATAATCAGACAATTTGTGGCACTAGATAGGTTGATTTTTCAGAAAGGTTTTGCGTGCACGAGTAAATATTAATGAGTTAAATTTATTTTTGACACGGTTACTTTTTTTATTTCGGGTTACATCTTCATTCATCAGGAGATACAATCAGCAACTTCAGGATTGTCTAAACCAACTTTTTTTCTGTCAGGTTCAGTGGTGATCAATAACTGGAAACCGCTGCCGTTTGAGCGCATATCCGACGGTCCGCTGGCCACCGTGGGGGAAGTCCTGGGAGAGCTGACCACTGTCGCCACCTTGAGGATCCAGCTGCTGAGGCCTCGGCTCACTCCACTGCAAGATATCAAGGACAAGCTGCTCAGACTTCTCCTGGTGCAGAGCAGGCCATTATTGATGTCAACGGGGTGCCCTTTGGATGAAGTAAGTCCCAGTATTTAACTTGGTTTAAAATTAGGAGATTTAATATAGACAAATAGTGGACAAATTATATGTGAAGTGATGAAATGTCTATGACGTGTTTTACACACGTGCGTCGGAAATGCGACAAAAAATCGCATAATTTCGTTGTCAGCCACCAATTTCTTTGAAAATGTATAACATTAATTAAATTAGTTTGTATTAACATTTTAATTACAACAGTTTTACCAAACACAAAACGAGTCAACTCATAAATTACACATCGTAGTTCATCAGCTGCTATTGAAATCATACATACATACATAGAATGGCCATTAAGAACGCAATACTAAATTCTAAGTTTAAACAGTAAGTACTCGTATAAAATAAAACCTCACAAAAATCCTTGTTTTATTATTAATTTCTTGTGTTATGTTTTTAAACCTATAAAAGCAAGTCTCGATGCGGGTGCTCGGGAGTGACTTTGCATAAATCTATTGTTATAGAATTGCAAACAGACCGGAATAGCTTATTCTATTATCTTTTATTATCTAAACCGTTTTATCTTGCAGTACAGTATTTTAGAATAATCACAAAACGTACAAAAATAGTGAAGTACAGAAATGCATCACATTCAATATTGTGGAGCTTGTACAGCTATAAATATGATTATATAAAACATCTAAAAATCATACTTACCAAACAAAACATAACTCAGTGTCACATGTGCGACAAGTATCACAACAACGACACGACGGAATGACGCACATAATATGAATAGAATTACTTCGACATTTTAAGGCTGCGTTGTCACTACACAAAAACACGATGTGACAATGACATTCGTTCGCTAGACCTTCGTCCTCAATATAAACGTCAGAATTAAACGACGCATTTACATACAAATTTACCAACATCGTCGTACGACATTTTGTCGTGTCGCAGTCGCACGTGTAAACAATCTTAGACTCATTTAAACAATCAATTGTCTAGGGTTGTGGCTATTCAAATGTATATGAATAGAATCGAATGTTCTAACAAACATTTAACACCGGAACACCTGTCAGTCCGTATTACATCAAATTTTGGAATTAAAATCATCCAGATATGTTTCGGCGACAAAGCTTATTCGGTACAATGGGTACAGCTCTACAATAACGTAGCGTTCTTTAATACCTGATTGTTGAACCCCGGACCGCGGCACAATGCCACCCCTGCACTAAACCTTCATCCCCCATATTATGAGCTCATTGTTTCATATTCGGGCGCTCCGAATGCCCTCACCAATAAATTAAATTGAAGTATCTGTCTGTTGTATCAAAATTAATAAAAACAATTAAGTGGAATATGCTGTTTATACTATTAATTTGTTTGAAGAATCTACCGGATTTTTGTGATTCTTTATTGGTAATATTGACTTTTAAATTGTAGGACTGTTAAAAGTTCTTCCAATGAATTTTAGAGTACAGAAAAATCCATGAATTCTTCAATATACCTACAAATGAAATGTGATATTCGTAGATATATTCATATACAATTAGATAGGTATGTTTACTTGATTAAAAGTTCGGATTTGAAAAACTCACGACGGAGAAAGATTAAGAAAGCTTAATATTGTGGATCTCATCCATGAGAAAACCTCACCTCTCCTTATGTATATAGGTTCTAAGTACTACTCACGTCATTTTTGCTACTAACATAGTCGTAGTTGCTAGAATCTATACTAATATTATAAAGCTGAAGAGTTTGTTCGTTTGATTGAACGCGCTAATCTCAGGAAGTACTGGTCTGATTTGAACAATTCTTTCAGTGTTAGATAGCCCATTTATCGAGGAAGATATAGGCTATATAACGTCACGCTAAGATGAATGGTAGATTTTTTCCCGAGGCGAAGCGAGGTCATTACATATCATAATTATGACCTTTTTTATTGCACTAAAATATTCTATCATGGTCACTTTATAGTTTACTTACATTCAATAAAGTAGATATCAGTAATAAAACTTACATATTATTACAAAACAATCACAAAATGTTTATAAATGTAGTATCTTGTAAATGAACTGCCTCTAAGTAGGCAGCACAATTTGGGAGGTTGTTATAATTTGCGAGGTTACGCCTAAGTCCCTGCTAATAAGGATCATCACTCGACGGAAGAATTAAAGCATTTGTTTTGATGTTCTCGGGTTCTTACAAAGGAAGACGAGGTTTACAGACAATTTTCATATCAACGCAAGCGTAATCTGAATGACTTAAGACGATGTAACAACAACAATTTACTTGTAGCTGGTTTTAAACAGGGTATTTTGTTGATAAACAGACAAGGCGATTAAGATTCAAGTTTTTTAGATTAATTATTAGCAAGTATTATCTGGTGTCGTGTTTCTTATTGAAAGTTGTGCAGTTTTTAACATAAGATTTGAAAGTAGTATACATAAGGATTTTAATTATACATACCTACTTAATTGAAAAAACGTAGGTATCTACTGTTTACGAGTACTTCATAACCCAAGCTATTTTGATTTTGCATTCTTACGCGAGTGTAGGATATTGAGTGTTAAAAATTGTGTGTAAAACTTTTAAATGTAAGTGAAAGAATATTAAATTCAATAAGTTCTCACAAATCTGTTTACACTACACGTACAGGTAATACCTCCTCCTACAATATCCATACTATTTAATGTAATTCCTACGTCGCCTTTATAATTCGATTAACGAACGTAATTTCGTATTCAGCGATAAATTACGATAATTTTCTTAAACGCAGGATTATGTGAATAAATAAGATTGAGTATAGACCTCTTGCGATAGATACAGCAATTTGTCGACGAAGAACACCTGCCTCATACGCGGGATCTCCATACATAATAAATTTAATTGAATCTCAGACTCATCCGCACCTACGAGCCTTATTATATTTTCTGAATATCCACTTTGTTGCGAACGGGTTAGGGGGGTTGCCCTCGTCTTACCGAGTTGAGTCGAAGCGAAAGAGGGTTAAAAGGAGTTTTAGATGTACGAACGCTTTTGATCTTATTAATGCCATAAAATAATGCCTCATAATCTTATTAAACGCGAGGTTAGCGTTCGATGCGCGCCCTCCGTCACGGATGAGGAATGGAGTTTCGCGATTTCAATTAAGCGACGTTGTCGGTTAGTACAACTGTTGATGTTTTAACTTTGACGCCCTGTACTTTTAATTCTTTACTTTACAAGAAAGGCACTTTAATTTTCCATACTGAAAAAATATCGTCTACTCTCAAAACTTTTGTGCACAGGCAGACGGACATATTCCGTTACGGAAACTTATCTGGTATAGAATTTACTGATAATGTGTAAAACATTCATGTCATGATGTTCGTATATTAAAAATGTAGGTACCTTTACAAAACATATTAATTGAAAATATGTATGTATAAAACACTTAATCGTTATAATTTAACTTTATTATGATTCCATTAATTACTATAATAAGTTTGAAATCAGTTTGTTGATAGCAGCCTTGAATTCCATCCATTATATTTAGACAAATGGAAGAGAAACTCCATGCAACAGTGTTTTTTTATCAAAGGGTGTAACAGACGTAGGAACTTGAATTGGTTAATTCGCGCGAACCAAGTACAAAGTTTGGAAAGTTGAACAAATGAGGCAAAGTGCTTCTACCGGGCAAGATAATCAAACAGTTCGAATGCAAAAGTTAGCTAAACGCCAGATGAACTCACTGCGATGATATTATGGTAATTTATCGCAGCAAATTTGTTCCATTTCAATATTAACTGGAAACAAAGTTTTACAGATCAAGAGAACAGTTGAAACAGGTAGTTTAAGTGAAGATCCTTCTAGAAATATACAGTAAATTACTTGGAAGAAACGTAGCGAAGTCTTTGTTGCAAAATGTGTATAAAATTGTATCTATTACGAGTACTTTTACCTTCTGTCTCTTCATTATCAACAGTGAGTTATATTTAAAAATGCAATCACACACCGAATTACGTGCTGAGCCAGATTACACGTGACAGTTATCACACGTAGGCGCCAGCTCTCGTAAATCTTCCTTGTATCTGAAAGCAAATATGACACTATTTAAAAACATGAAACAAATAACCGGATTAACGTATCACTCGAGCCAAGCGCTAATGCTTCTCAGGTGACATGAATTTAAGCACATTCTGTCTGTTACACCTTACAGTTTTACTTGCATTTGATTTGGCAACACGCAAAGCAAACGGACGGGGCTGACAGCTCTTGACGACGTAATCACTAGCATTGTAATATGTAATCTAGTGATACGAGCAGATCTCACTTGCATAACTGTGAGGCTAAGCAAACGGAGCGACGCAGGTATAATCTGACAGGTGATTTTATGATTGACTACTTGCTGCGCGATTAATACCATTCTAAATATGCACACCTGATATCGCTATGAATAAATAGTTGTGAAATCTAAACATTGAATCGAAGTAGAACGCGGTCCAAAACACTGTTTCGCTGGAACGTCGCGGTAACAAGAGGAATGTTGTCTGTTCGAATTACCAGCGTTACTTTTTTGAACAGCCACTTAGTCTGCACAAGCATGCCGGCTCTTTAGTGAAGGCGCAGTGGGTGGATGCTAATTGCAAAGACGCCCTTCCCGCTCATTGTTTTAGAGCAAGCCATGATTGAAGTTTCGGCGGCGGTGCAGGAGTGATGCGCACTAACCACCGAATAAACACCTTCTCGCGTCAGAGCTTCGTCGGCTTGGGCATGACACATACATTAACAGCCGACCTAATATTTTCATAATCTAATGGCGATGTTCTGTGAAACAATGCTCCGTGTTTGTTGAAACAGTTATCTCTGTATCTGTTGATGGTTAGACTGACCTCTTTAAAATCTTCTAAAATTGTTTACGATACCGGCTCTTGTATTTAACTGTTCACTTTGAAATTACCTTAACGTGAGTTTCTAACAATTCTTTTCTTTTGCAGTTAACACTCGCTCAAATATGCCGCGGGCAAGATAGAACTCCGGGTCCTCCTAATTTCCACGAGCCAACAGAAGAAATGCGAAGGAAATTTGAAACCTGGTGGAGCACGCAAGTTTCGCCTCGTCCCCCACCATTCAGTCCCCGTCGTTATCCCTCTCCGGGTCCCAAAAATTCTCCCACACTAAACACCATTCCAGATCACCTTCATCCCGCATTACAAACCGTGCAAAGCCAATATCCTACACAAAAAACGCGAATGAGGACAAGCTTTGATCCTGAGCTCGAGTTGCCAAAATTACAGCGCTGGTTTTCTGAGAATCAACACCCGAGTAGACAGCAAATACAACAATATGTAAGAGAGCTAAACAACTTAGAATCTAGGCGAGGACGAAAGCCCCTTGATGTTAACAACGTTGTTTATTGGTTTAAAAATGCAAGAGCAGCGCAAAAGCGTGCTGAACTACGTAACATAGGAGGATTAAGCTGTCATCTTGGAGTAAATGGCTTTAATAGTAGAAGTCATAGTCCGACTAACGGGTCATTAATGGCTGGAAGCGATGCTTATGGTTCTCAAGATCATCATTCACTGAAAAGTCCCATGCAACTCTCAGGAAGCCCTGGAAGATATCCTATGTCAGTAATGTCCGAAGATAATCTGTCTAACGCTGGATCAGATTTGGATGACGATGGAGGTGATTTGAATCCAGACGAGCGTCCTGAAAGCCCGGATGCTCCACTGTCGCTGATAACAACCAAGAAGAATCATAATGATGACAGAGAAGAAAGGCCTAAAGAATCACCAAAGCCACCAGATATTATAAAGGTAAAATATTTTAGAAAACGAAATTATTATCAATATTAATGATTCTTGAATACATGTAGATACTAATGACAAACGAAAGGTTATTTGATATTTGATAAAATTTTATTCTAACCAATTTTTCATTTGTCACAGGTACATGATATCAAACAAGAGCCAAGAGATTTGAGTAAGTCAGACCAGGGACATTCACCGCAACGATCGCCAGCTAAGAACAGCGACAGTTCGCATAACAATAATAACAACAACAATACTGAAGAAGAAAATGGCGTTGCTGATGACCAAGACATGGCTTCGGATGACGAAGTGGTCCAGGAGAGACATTATCGACCTTCATCTCCTCACCTGGATCGTTTGCCGTTCCCAATGGTGCCAAACCATCCAATGTTCGGACATGGAATAATGTACATGAGCCAATATATGAGTGGTTTTCCAGGAGTCGGAGGCGTGCCTGGCGAAGGTGCGAGCGGCTTGAACCTTGCTCTTGCAGGTGCATCAGATGAACGTCGTAAAAGAAACCGTACATTCATAGACCCCGTCTCCGAAGTTCCCGTTCTAGAGCAATGGTTCTCTATGAACACTCATCCCTCCCACAACTTAATCCTCAAGTACACGGAGGAACTGAACAGAATGCCATATAGACAGAAGTTTCCGCGACTCGAGTCGAAGAATGTACAATTTTGGTTTAAAAACCGCCGCGCGAAGTGTAAGAGATTGAAGATGTCTTTGTATGAACCTACGTCACCGGGACACTACTCACATCCTGGTCATCATGCTATCTCCGAAAGAAAGATGGTGTAAGCAATTGTTGTTAATACCTGAAGGAAGACTATTGATCTTATGGTTTGACTTTCTCATGTAGATGAATGTTATTAAGGAAGACTGAAAACGAATCGGTTATGGTGTACAGTGCCATGTTAGTATTACAATGATGGTAATGTCAGCTCTATTTCTATAGTTCTATCTCTAGTATTGAGAAGTCTACAATATTATTTACTAGTAGTCAATAGTAATAGTTTGCTTCGAAGAATATTGTTTCCAAGCAGCATAATGTAAGAGTAAGACTATTACGTAATATATAGTTTGTATTAAAATACGTTAATGGATCGGATTACGGCGTATTATTTAAAATACATATCTAATCTTTTAATAGACATGTCACAATAAATTTGTATGAATCTCTAACATACTGTGTAGTACTCTGTTTTTGTATATAAATGGCTTATATTTAAGTTTTATTTATTAAATAATATGGTAGTTACTAAAATATATATTGAAATTTAATATTCGCAATAAATGGATGTCTCACCAATGAGCCCCATGTAAATTATAATAATGATCCTGTTACGAGATCAATTTTAGGACGATATGAATGTTACTCTATCGATATTGTAAATTATTATAATTATTATTGAAGTCATTTAGACGTAAATTTGAAAGTTATTATGCACATAACGTAGGATATACAGTATGGATTTGTATAGTAATCATTGAACTTAGAGAACTTCGTCATTCGGCGGTGATTAGATGACGCACATTCCTCCTTTTGTTATAGATAATACTTCCACAATCCAAAGATTGGTTAGTGTTATAGAATAATTAGCGACTACACTGCTCAGATTGCATTGTTTCATCGGTTCTTTCTTAAACGATACATTATCATCAGAATATATTAACATTCTGTGTCTACACATTACCTTCTGTGACAATACTTTATCATAGGTTTAACTTAAGTCATAATTAAGGTTTAATGGTGGAATCATGTGGTGGAAAGTACACTGTTGCAACCGATATAATAAATTGTGAGATTGAGCTGACTTCCTTAATTTTTATATGTTCAATACGTCATACTTGGTTTTCGGTAAACTTCAATGCTGTAATGCCAGTAAAAGTCTGTAAAAACTAACAATGTATCACCTATACTTATTAAAAGTCCTCCTTACACAGCCCCACACGTTTTGTGTTGCCGACTTACCATAGACTTACCACCAAGCTGTTGATAATATGATTTTATTCTGAAATCCTAAGATTCCCTCATTTAAGAAAGTCTAATATTATAATGCTCAAAATAAATACTGCTTATCGTATTACAAAAAAAATATCATAATATATAGATACCTACTTATCTATTATAAAAAATTGTATCGTTTAATAAACAACCGATTGTTATTATAGAATGTAAATAATATTATAATATAGATATGCAGTTACAGTATTTACGCATTTATTCCATTGAGGCTGTTATAACACTATTTCTTATACCTATTCGTCTATTGTTTTATAGTTTTTAGAAACAACACGTAGCGATAATTCCAAACGAATCGTTTTTTTGACCAATGTTATGCTTGTTTTGTGAAGCTGTGATGAAAATTCCAAATAATGTAAATATTTTATTAATGTTATTGTAAGGTTTTTATTGCGTACTACGTCACTGGGCTCACACGAACAATTTTAAGCATTTACTGCTTAGGTAATGAACATTATTGGCTAAATGTTTATTTCATTCAATTATATAAACGAAAATTAAATGAATATAATACATATGATATGAAAACGAAATTTTATTTTGATTGTCCTTAGTGTTAGTATTTTTTTTGATTATTAAGAAAATAAATCTTCGACAAGAGTAATGTAAGAGTAATGTTTACTTACCAGCTAACTTACCGTATTCCCTATAATACTTTGAGACCACTGTCTACTTCGCCAGCCAACACTCCAGTGTTTCAGATGTAGGTAAATCAATGGTTATTATCATTAAACAATGACCAAGTTTGCAAATATATTTAATCTGACTGGTAATAATATTATTTGTCATACAAATATAATACATAGTTACCTCCCAAAGAAACCTCACTTTATTCACACTCTACAACAGTCGGAAGTTGCCTAGATAAATAGGTACTGATAATGTTATATCGAAACAGAAAGATTAAAAAATACACACATATAAGCCTGCACTGATCTGTCACATAAATGTCTGGCGTGGGACTCGAACCTG
Organism: Panoquina ocola ocola; assembly: GCA_018249155.1. NCBI lineage: Eukaryota > Metazoa > Arthropoda > Insecta > Lepidoptera > Hesperiidae > Panoquina > Panoquina ocola. The sequence goes on from DWKA01000417.1 coordinate 14,122, forward strand.
GGACACCTCGTTTTGAAGGAAGAGTTATTACCAACTTTGCTCTAGGGTTTGCAAGAAAAACCTTGTGGCCGATTATATTATACATACATTTGTACCTACATAATTCATGTCATTGAGAATGCTGACGTTTGTCGAAATACGGCCTTCTTATGTATCCCAAGGAAATATAATTATGTAGTATCAAATTAGAATGTGCAAAAACGGGAGCTCCGTCCAGGGAGCTGTCCGTCCCATTCCCACACGCTTACTACTCATAGAATTCTAAGTGGCACCCAATAATAGATAAGGATTAAGGGCTGTCTAACGAACCATTTACCGGACCAAATTTTTGTTTTCGCTAGTTACTCAATTAACTTTCATAATTATAATATCCTTTATATACCAAGGTATATATTGAGTAGACAGAACATTGCGAACGCCCATTCAGGATCAAAACATTTAAAACACAAACACAAGTCAACATTGCGATAGCTCGCTAAAATCGAGCTTCGCCGAAATGAACTTCTGTAAAACCGTTGCGATAGCGGTCATTTCACCGAAGACCGAAGACCGAACAGCGAAGATTCGACAGGGCGATGTCGGCTGCGATTACACCAAGACTTGGGAGTTTGACAGGTGATTCGGGTCCATCCCGCCATCTCATCCGGCACATCGATTGCCCGTATCTACTGACACACGTTGCCGCTACGACGGATATTTTGAGACGATGCAGCCATATTTCAGTGATAAACGTTTGTTTAAATGACAATTTATGTAATTAATCGATGAGTGCTTTAGGTGCTAGGTTTCTGGTAACGATGAACTTAACATTTAGGTAGACATAACATTTTGAGACTGATTAGTTACTTATTATACCTGTGACTATTAAGTAGGTATAATTTGTAGTCAAGCATTAACTTTTCTTATGTAAAAAAAAATATAATTGACAATTAAAAAAACTCTAAATGTACAAAGTATACCTACCCATTTATTATTAAAAAAAAATTATTATTCCCTTAGTGTCCGGTTCTCGGGATCCTCCCCCAAATATAACTAAATCATACATAGCTTAAATTGTGCGATAATGTACCTATAGCTGCTATATGAAATTGTAGTTAATCGGTGTTTGTATTTGGAAGATAAGTAGATATTCAAATTTAAGTAAAACTATTCTTTAAAAATTGTATAATAGGTACACAGTTCACATGAAAATATCAGCTATCTGTTTGTCTTTATCAAAAGCTAGATTAAACCAATTAAACGGAGATTTGTCTCATTCTACTTTCTATTTATGATAGTTATGAATATACAGTAAGTATACTTATTTCAAGTGTATGTAGATCTGTCAGGTAATTGGACATGTATATTGGTTCAATACAAATGTGTTATTTTCGGATCTGATGAAACGCCTCTGTATGGAGCTTTCTAAAAGAGACTTAGGTAATGATTGCCGCTAACAAGCTACAGGCGGTTTTATACTATTGGGGTTAATATATCTAATGAAAGGTATAGGACCCTTTTTGACGTTCAGTATCAACCACTACGTACGTCTTATATTATTTGTGGTCATCATATTTATTGTCGTAGGTAGGCACTCAGATTCATGGTCAAGATAGAATTTTATTTATTTTTCCTATAGAGAGTTCATAAGCGTAATAATATAAGAACTTTGAAGGACAATATAATACGGTGAAAACTTAAAACTAGCGTCCATTTTCTGTGGTATTTTGTTTACCCAAATTAATTATTTTAGCTGTATTTTTCTATAAATGTAAAAGGGGAATCAACAACTACCTGCCCTGCTCCTCTGCTTTGTAAGTGTCCTAAACATTTGCTAATATTTTTCGTCAGGAACTATATAAATTACAAGGTTGTAACTTTAGTCTTCGTAACTAACATCTCTTTATGAATCAATTTTAGTACATAGACTATCATGAATCAGTTTTTGATCTTTAATTGAATGATCTTTTATATGGATCTTAAAATGTTAGGGAAATTTTAAAGTTTGTGAACAAATTCTGATATTGATAAAATTATGCAATAGACAGAGAAGTTTATTAAATTTTATCCTGTCTTATACCCGTTAATTATAAACATGAGAACATAGTTTAAAACAGGGTTATCTTTTACTGACCATCTGGATATCGAACCCGGAACACCGCGTTGAGACAGGGTCAGCGTTACGTAGAAATATAACTGCTTGATATTAATATTGGCGGAATTACGTTTTAATCTAAACAAACTGCCCGACGGGAGCCGCGCATTTATGTTAGTTAACCGCAGATTATGACGCTGTTATAATGAAGCAATTTGTTACATACTGGCTAGCTGGCGACTCCTTCAAGGTTTAAGTGAAAAATGTTTTATGAAATTTTTTGTGTGATTTTTTATTCTAAGGCCTTCAATTTGATCGATAATAATTTTCTCAAAAAAAATCTAGTTGATGTTATTTAATTTTTTTAAAACAATGACTAAAAATATTCTGCTAGTTTTCGTCTAAAACTCAGGAAAGTATACCTTAGGTTATATTTTCTATTTATCTCAGGAAATCAGATTAAAAATTTCTCATATCACAAATTCCCATAATAATATATCAGCTGAACCACGATAAATTTCTGAACATACATGGGGTTTAAGAAGTTAGGTGTTGAGGTAGGTACCTATGGACTTTGTTTAATCTGTCGATCGTGTTACACCCTGTATATGTAACAGAAAGGCAGTATTATACTGATTATTATACTATTTACTTCTCATACTTATAACAAATATAATTAATACACGACCAATTTAAGAGGGGGATCAATATCTAATTAGTAAGTACAAAACGTAAAAGCTTTATTTACCGATATCCCGAGCTTGCAGTTGACATCGGCTTGGAACACGACAATAAAACTCTTAAGCCCTTTGCCTGGCGGAAGATTCACTGTAGTAACTTACTCGTAATATACCGTAATATCGCTGGGTAAAGGTAACACACCATGGCATGTTATACGGTAGAAAGCTATAAAAGTATCTTATTATGCCTCCTCTACACTACTCGCGAAGTTGAACGAAGTTAGACGAATAGGATAGTGTAGAGATGCACTTCGGCTTACCTCGTCAAACTTTACTTCGCCTCGGGTGACTTCCATTTGTTGTCGGTTTTTGGTACCGAGTCAAAGGGCCCGAAGTTGC
>DWKA01000418.1:0-17268 GCA_018249155.1 Panoquina ocola ocola
CCTGAGCGGGAATCGAACCCGCGACTCTTGGCGTTCAAGGTAGGGTCACTACCAATTGCGCCATCGAGCCTGTCAAATTATGCTTTGTTATATTTCAAAAATATGCCAAGAAAGCGGAAAGATACAACAATTATAGTCCAAGAGTCTGCTTACCTATCTCTTTGTATTCGTAACGTATGAGTTATCTTTTTGCCTTTGTACTGTAAAATGTTCCTTTTGTGACGATTTCCCGCAAACTTTGCAAGCAATTTGAAGTCGTAAAATCTTCAAGTTTCTGAGAGAAGTTATCTCTGCCTTTCTACATTCATTCATCTCATACCGCATGAACGGTAGAACGATCAATGTAATAAGTTTATTTTATTTATAAGAATGCAACTTCTGAAGTTTATTATGTTACAGGTATTAACGTTTTGGATTTAAAGAATCCATACTATAGAGGTCGGTGCCTACAAGTTTTTCGATATCAATTATACATACGTCATTTAAAAAAACAAATGTGAAAACGGTAAAAAAGGTTAAAATTATAAAAAAATACCGAGTAGTTTTGGAACGGAGAATAAAATTTTCGTAAACCCAAAGTATATCACCGTAGCATGTAGTAGTATTTAGGGTGTCAGGCCGTGTGGGGTTTTGAAGGCAACCTGGTCAACTGTGAATTACCCTGTATATCCTTATCCCATAAAAAAAATATTGTTTAGGTCGAACCTAGCAAGCGGAATTATAACTTCTTATTATACGAAATTCAAGACAAAATTTAGATTGTTATAAATAACAGCTAATTTTAATATTATTCTGCTACTATTTTCAAATAAACAAAATACCAATGTTTTTAATGTTAATAACCGCGGCGCCTCATGCATATTAATGTATGAATCGAGATTAATGGATCGTCTTATTACAGGATCACCTACGCGCCGAACGAAGGTCGTTTCGACCTGTTGGTGTCGAACGTGTCGTACGAGCGTGACAACGGACGGTTCGAGTGCCGGGTGAAGGCTGGGGGCTCGGGGCGCACGCTCCACTCGCAGGGGCACAGCCTCACGGTGCTCACGCAGCCCCAACCCCCGGTACTCACCCCTGGCTCGCATGCGCAAGCGCAGGAAGGCAAGGAGCTGAAACTAGTTTGTTCCAGCTCCGGTGGCTCGCCTGAGCCTATCATAAAGTAAGTAGTTATTTTGTGACTGTTTCAGGAATTGTTAGGGGTGAATATACTTACTAAAAGTGTTCAATTAATGTTGTAAATAACATTAATTTAATATTAAATATTGAGCATTTTTCATTATATCAAGAGATGTTTTTAACTTGTTAATGAAGTAGAGTCAGGGAGCCCAAGCGGTATTCTGGGAATTTAGTCGAGCGCGTTATGGTTACTTAACAACATATTCCACGTATTTCACTATTATTGCTCTTTGTATTTCGACGAACATATATCAAATCTCGTCCAATTAGTGAAGTGATTTATAAGCTGAATGAGAGCGCATGTATTCACAATGTAGGGTATATTGTTGAAATGAAACCCTAACTCCTGAAATCGTAGTCTACCTACGCAAAAAAGACTAGGCTTCTTGTTGGCGGAGAACGTTGAAGTAATTCTTGTATTCTCTTTGATTTTTTTTCATTTCAACATCAAGTAAGTACCTACCTACAGTTTTACTCGTATTGTACTATACGAGTAGACTTTGGTAGTCTCTAGTGATATCGAAAACTCTGACTTAAATTACTAGGTCTAGGTATGTCAGGACGTATAATAATAAACACATTATATTAACATTTGTCACAGACGTAGCCAATCAATTTATATCGTTCGAGTAAGTCGTTAAATTTAAGCTACTACACGAAGTCTTGTCCATGCGCTACTAATCAATTACAATAAGTAGCGGAACGATTATTTATCAGCCAATAGTAACTTAGTAGTTGTGCAAAAAATGTAGTTTACTACATATGTATAGAGTAGGTACCTTGTAAAACTAAATAATTGAGATAAAAATAACATGAGTCAATTAATCTTCCATAAACAATAATATTACTAGGGTATGGCTCCGTTAAGTTTATCTTCAGACAGTTCGTAAGTAAACAAAAGGTAATATAATCACCATAGCACGGAATTGAATTTATGCCTTGCATAATATAAAAATAATACCTACGTACCTATAACTTCTTAAAATAACGAGCCCAAAACTTTAGAAGTCTTTTGTATTTTTTAGTACGAGATTTCGGTCTTGCCGTGTTTTTTGTGTTGTTTGTACCGGTATAATAACATTTTGCAGAAACGTTTATTTATTACAACTAAAATAAATTGAATTGATTGGATCAAATCTAATAAAAAGTCAAGATTCTATTCTATACTAGTTTCCACCCGCAGCTTCGCCCGCGTGGAATTTCGACTGTAACACAGTGTAAAATTTCATTAAAATATTTACACACTGTAACGAAACCATTCTTCAAACATTTAATATAATAAAAAAGAATTAGATTATCGGGATAAAGGTATCCTAAAACTTTGATATTTATAATATTAATAGGATGTCAGCAGCCAAACCACTAAAAATATCACTAATTTAGCAGAAATTCTGTGTATGTTATACCCATTTCTCTTATTTTGACTTTTGGCTGTATAATATTAACGCTAGTATATCATATCTCGATGACATTACGCATGGGCATACCCAACTTCTACTTTAAAACGGGACATGATGTTTTCCAATTTTTTGGCCAGGCAGGGGAAAATAATTAAGATTTTTTAAGGACAACGGTAGGTAAATACTGCACCCTGTCCTCCTCGATACCCGCATACAGATTTTAATTCTTCGTATGATATTGTATAGATGGTACCGAGAGGGCTCAACATATCCGATGGAGACGGAATTGGTCCACGGGCGTACCCGGGCGGACCCCTCAGCCGCTACCCTGGTCTTGGTCCCGAGCCGTGAAGATGACGGGGCCTCGTTCCGGTGCGTCGTGTGGAACCGCGCCATGCCAGAAGGACAACAGCTGGATACCACCCTTGATCTCAGCGTCAACTGTAAGTCCCATTCCTATTAAATTATTGATTCGAGCGCACATCGCACGGCTTGAGCTATAATGCCTAATAGCCTGTGTCACTCTCTATTCCGTCAACTGTCTCTACCTCTACACAAAATAATACCGAAACGTTGCTTTGCATTGTGAAATAAGGACTAAAGTCACAAACAAGCACACTTTACAATAATACGTGATCAAAGGATGTTTTCTTCTATAAACGACTCCATACTTTCAAGCTCACTTTTCCTGTTTGTGGTCACGCGGCCTATTTTTAAAGTTAAGACCTGTTGAAAAAGAGGCTTCAAAGAAGATAGTAATCTATATAGGTTGCTGTAGAAACGGCACAGGGATAATATGTGGCAGCTCTTATCGTGGAATATTTTTTACCAATGAAAAATTTAATGGCTTTTGTACAAGTTTACTAATATCGGTAAAGCTGTTTGAATACTCCTCGTCCCTATTTTTGCACAAAAAATATGCCTGAAATAATTTGCCGCGTTCTTTATTATTCTTCCTTCAATCAAACTGTACCAAACTAAAAACTGTAATAAGTAGATATTTTTTCTTTAATGTAACATGCATCGCCGGTCTTTGTACTCTATGTATCATACAACGGGAGAGACACTTGACCTCCGTTGACATAATATTGTTGGTATAAGATTACACGTACGTACTTCCCGATTGCTTTGAACAGAAATAAAACATCCTTCTATTTACTTGAATGCAATGTGCTACTGTTTGTTTTCTTTCAATTTCCCGTCTAATAATACGAGTATTTTTAGCTGTAGAATAAGAAGTAGACGTTACCACCTGTGTACCGTCGTTTCCTCTGTATAAATAAAGCTAATCAGAGTGTAAGGGTAAACCGCTTCAAGCGTGTGGTCTATGCGTTTAATACTATTATTTTATACAAATATTTTTTATATCAGTTCTTGTCAACCAATCCATAAAATCATTTTAGATTTTTCACTAAAATTTTATCAAATTGATTGAATCTCACGCTAAAAACAATTGGTTCTAGTGGCTTGTTTTGCTCGCTGAATGCATGCTGCACAGTAGCGCTTTTCAATAAGTTTTTTTTGTGGTGAATGGCCGAGTTCAAAAAGTCCAATTCAATATTGATTCTATTCATTGAATCCATCGGTATTTGGCACTGGTATATTTTTCGCAGCATGACCAATAAGACCAATGAGTTTTATTATGTGCTGCAATGCTTACATTATATGCAGCGGAGTGTTGTGAAAGCGAAATGAGGGATTTTGTTTGAGGCAGTTCCTTTGCACCTGGAAAGCAAATAGAGTCGCAACGGGCACTGCATTTCCCGAGTGAACCTAAAGGCCGTGGGCTAAACGCAAAAGCTTTTTGTTGTCTTAGACGTTTTTGTTTATACACACTGTATAGGTAGGTTTGCATGTAGCACAAGTCTGTCTTTAGTGAATGCTTCTAAAAATTTCAAGTTGCAAAGGTTGCAATGTTTAATGATTATTCTGATGAATCATATCTGGGTTAAGAACTTCAACACATAGCACGCCAGTCATGTCAATATTATATTTATAGAAAGAAAACGTGCAAAAATTGTAGCCACGACGTGTCACAAGCATGCCTTTAGAAAGTCATGTTTATTATAATTATTATCTTACCTACTTACGTCTACGAGTACCGCATTCACGCGAACGGAATGAAACTGGACAAACTACATTCATATTTTTTATCTTTATTGAATTTTTATATAAGAACAAAGAGTTACTTAACAAATAAAATAAAGTATGAAAAATATAATATTTAATTTACGCTAACACACTACAGAAAGATTGTTACGCTAATTCCATGTTATTTCTATATCTCCATTCATTTAGGTAGGTATGTATTGAACGAATCCGGTCTTGCAACACAATCATTAAACTTTCGTTTAAACTGGTGCAGTCCGGTACATGCCGACGCAATTAAGTACTAATAACACAAATATTTATCACTCGATGCTCAGTTCGCCCTCCATGTTTACATTAAAATGCTTCAGAGATTCCGATTAAATTTTTCATGCGCCGAAACGAAAAACATGAGCCACAAGCACTGCAGTGCATGTTCTAATTCAGACGGGTACTGTAAACAGTTCAGTAACTGGTGTGCAGTATGTAGAGCACAGACATCCGTTTCCTATAAGATCTGCTATGAGTCAAGAATAAAATGAAAACATCGTATTGCGAAACAACACTTTGCTTGCGCGTATCAATTGAACGTGTTGCAACACTATCCCGCTAAAGTTCATTAAACATTCCTAGCAAAGAATGAAAATAATGTAGGGGAAGTTGAATATTCGATACTGTTTCTTTTTAGGATTTCGTAACCAACAATTTGTTAATTTATATCGTTTCCTTTTAGATTTTCCACGCATCGAAATTGGGCCAGAGAATCCTTTACGAGTTGAAATAGACGGTACTGCTACAATGGAGTGCAAAGTAGACGCTAAACCGAAAGTAAACACCGTCAGATGGACGCGGAACGGAAAATACATATCGAATTCGTTCACTCACACAATTCAAGGCATTACCGTTCAAGATGCAGGAAAGTATACGTGCAGCGCTGACAACGGGCTCGGACGTCCCGGAGAAAAAGAAATATATTTAGACGTTTTGTATCCCCCCACCGTCACAGTCGACTCTAAAACGTACGAAGCTGAAGAAGGTGGCACAGTGGAGATTCGCTGCGAAGTATCCGCTAATCCTGAACCAATATCGATCGAATGGACTAAAGAAGGGAAACCCGATTTTCGGCAAAAAAGTAACACGTTACTATTGACGAGGGTCGACGCTGAGGTTGCAGGGACGTACGTATGTCGGGCGGTGAACGTTATATCGTCGAGTAGCGGAAATCGCGTAGAGCGGGCCAGTAGTGCTTCAGTGGCAGTGTTGGTGCGGCACAAGCCGGGCCGAGCCCACATCAGCCCCGATCGGCCGGTGGCGCAGGAGGGCGCGGCCGTCACCCTCACCTGCAGCGCCAACCCGCCCGGCTGGCCCGCGCCGCAGTACCGCTGGTTCCGAGATATCGACACCGGAGACACTAAGCCCAACGTCCTGGCGACGGGGAGCAAGTACACCATCCCCAGCGCCCATCTAGGCAGCGAGGGTGTATATCACTGTCAGGCCACGAACGAACTCGGTCACGGGGAATTCGCCTCCGTCAACCTCGAAGTCTATCAGCCGCCGAGATTTCAGTCTAAATTGCAACCACACATGATTAAAAATTCTGGCGAACATAACTTCTCTTTGACCTGTATCGCACTCGGGAAACCTCTTCCTAACGTTAAGTGGTACAAGGACAATAACGAAATAAAGCACGATGCAAATCTGTACGAAATCAAAACCGAAATTAACGACAGCAGAAACGCCGTATACAACATTCAGAGTATGCTACGGTTTTATGGCAAAGCCAGACCTAACATGGATGATTTGTTGCCGGAAGATAGAGGCGTGTATACCTGCTCCTTCGAAAACGAAGTTAAAAAAGTGGAATCTGCCATGCAACTGCGAATAGAGCGTAAGTACCTATTATCATCTATTATTCAAACATTAATTTGTTATTGCGTAATTATATGTGTTACTTGTACTCGTAATAAACATTTATAAGTTTTACATATTATTCGTTAGGTACATGTAAAATGTCAAGACGAAATGAATATTTATATTATAATTCAAGTGTGCAAGGATTATTAATAGATTACATAAACAACACATTTTTTAAGTAGTACACATCCGAAAAGCGAAAGTTGTATGAAAAGTAATCTATCTAAAAATATTACGTAAGAGTTTATCTACTAGTAATTCTCCACACGTAGTCGCGTAAAGTAATCAAGAAATAACGTAAAAGAACTAATGGATTATGTCTTTGGTCATTCAGGTAATTACCTCGTCAGCTTTCGATTTAAGTGATATAAATGAACAAAACATTAAAATAAAACACGGAGCTTTATTTAAATTACAGATCTCACTTATTTAACAATATAAATAACAGATTTATAATGATTGATAATCGATTTCAGACGAACCTATATCGATCCGACAACAGAAAAAAGTAGCATACGATTTGATGGAAACAGCAGAAATTTCATGTAGAGTTCAGGCTTATCCCAAACCAGAATTCCAGTGGTTCTATGCTACGAACGCTGCCCCGTTACAAATGTCATCGGACGGACACTACGAGATCAGTACTACGACGGACAACAACGATTCTTACTTGAGCATCCTCAAGATTAGAAACGTGAAGCCTCAAGACTACGGTGAATATTACTGCAAGGTGAAGAATTCGTTGGGAAACATTAGGCCGCAGATACGCTTGCAGCCGAAAGGTGCTCCGGAGTCGCCTAAGTCGTTGGCAAGTCAGAAGATCGGGCCTGGTTTCGTGACGTTGAATTGGGAGGCAGGCTTCGATGGAGGGTTGTCGAGTACGAAATACTTCGTGTTGTACCGGCGGGTGTTGAACACTGCGAGTGGGCAGCCCTGCGCCACGGAACGCGCTGATGAATACGACTGGAAAGAGTACGACTGTCGTCGCGCCAACCCCTGCAACGTCACGAGATTGGAACAACACAACACATACTACTTCAAGGTTCGTATCTACTCCTTATTATATTCTTACTCCTACTGTTACTCCTGAGCTGGCGATTAACGTATTCTTCGAGGCACAACAAACTGATGAAATTTTGCTACTAGCGATTACCCAGATCAGACCGCATATCTTAACATTGTCTACAAATAAGTCATACTTAATCAATTATGACTTGTGATTGTTTCAAAAACAAGATTCTTAATTCCATATTCATATATCTAATAACAATTAATAAGATTTAATTGTCATTTAAGTGGCGAAGTTACAAAGATGGTTTAATATTTGTTTTATGAATTATGTTTTATTATTTTGAAAGCTTATCTTATTAAACTTCAAAGCTTTATTCTTTTACTGAATTTAATGTAATTAAGTAAGTAGGTGCGTACTCGTACGTACTTAGAAATTTCATTGAAACGTTTTTATTAGAATTTATGGTTAAGTAATATTTATTAAGATATTCAATATTCTTGTCTCTTTTTACCGTTGCTCCGGACAGCATCTGACATTTGCTTTCAAGGTAAATCAAATTAAAATTCGGTGTGCGGACACACCTAGTACGTAGAGAAGGGAGATGGTCCAAATGTGTATGCAGTTTGGGCGTAGTTTTGTACTTGCTGGAAAAAAATAACTGAAACTTCAAACCATGTTAATTACTAAAATACGCAAATTCTTCGTTTCAATGAATAAAATACATTAAATTGTCTTTACAGTGCTCGATAAACAAATAAACGCTTCAAATATCAAGAGGTTGATTGTTTTTTGCATTTTCTTTAATTAAATTTTCAATGGGCCATCGGTCTTTGTCCTAGACACCAATATTTGCTGTAGATGTTTAATTAATTTTATAATCGTTATATTATAACCCTTAGAAAAATATTGGATGGATAGTTTATTGGAAAAATATACCTAAGAAAGATGAGCTGATAAATATATGAGAGGAATATAACGTATTACTAAAGAAGTGAATTTAATACTTGAAAATAGTACTTTCTATATTATTTTACTCTTGATAAAATACCTGATTATATTGTACTAATTACTGCTAAAGAGTACAAAACCACGCCTGGGTAGGACCGTCTCCTTTGTGTTTGACTTCATTAAGAAGTTGTTAAATTACCGACTCTTTGTTTGCTATCTTGACTATTAGACTACCTAAGTAAAACCATCCCAGGCACTTTTAGAAAATTACTTCTTATGTTTGTATCATCAATATTGATTGTCTAATTCCTGACTAATTCTATGAAATAATTTATTGTCGCATGGTCATTGCAAACGGGCATGTTGTAATCGAAAATTACAAACGTTTTGTGTTTTTCATATAAATTTATAGCCAAGCTTTTAGGTAAAGAAATTTAATAATAGGAACAGTAAGCGTGGCCTTATTCTTTGTTTTTTTTTTGTTCTGCCGCTTTGTAACGCTTTGTTAGCACGCACGAGTGATTTCTAATACCGTAAAGCTTTACCCATTTCAATGTTTGACTCTAGGTGAAAGCGGTGAACACTAAGGGTCAGAGTAACTACTCGAACGAGATTATGGTGACCACGAAGGTGGATAAGATTCTGCCACCAGACCAAGTGACGTTTGATCCCAGCTCGGGCAGCTTATCGTTCAACGTGGGCCCAACATGTCTGCCTCTCACGGGAGTCGTCGAAGGATTGGGTGGAATGGGCGGTTGGCAGGTAATTTCCTCTCATCATCATCATTATAACCCATATTTGTCCCATTGTTGGGCTCAGATCTCCTTTCACAGTGTGAGGGTTCATGCCATAGTTCACACTGCTGGCCAAGTATGGATTGGCAGACTAAACATACCTTTGTGAACACTATTGAGAAATCTCAGATGTGCAGGTTTCCTCATGATGTTTTCTTCAACGAAGAAAGTAATAATTAACTTGTAATACCCACTTAACTTTTTGAAAATTAGTGGTCCGTGCAGAATCCGAAACTAGGACCTCGCGTTAGAGAGACCAACGTTCAATTTATTTAATAGTTACCCTGAGTGCTGCTCTAAAGTAAAATATTAAATTGAATTTTCTCCATAAACATATGACACTGATCTTTACTAAATGTTAGTCACCTGTGTTACCGAGTGTTGCGTCTTTCTGGCATAGTCGAAGTCCAATAACACAATTCGGAGTGCTGACAATATTAGAGTTGCCGACTAGCCGATCGCTAGTTTACTATCGAAAGGTCGGTCTTATATAAATAGATTTAATCGATTTTAAATGCCAAACCTATAGTATCGATAGAATGGATAGCTACTTGCAAATATTTGGCAACATCTGTTAACTGCATCCTCGCTAGGTTCCATGCTACTCGCACGTTGATCAATGAATAAAATTAGCTTAGTACCGATTTTGTGGTCTAGACTCGTAGAGGGTTGTAAATCTATATTAGCTTTTGCAAATCTGATGATTTCGGGCTAGGTACAGGCGAGTCGATAATTTATTCGATCAGGAAGGAGCAAAGGTATTGGTAAATAACTTCTATGGGCAAAAGTACGCAGCTTACTAAAGACGTACATATTCTAAGGAAATTCTGCCTCTTTGGTACGCCCATGCGATTAAGAATAAACTTTATCGTCAACTATAACGACATAACACAGGTGGTGGAAACAATGGCGGTACGCGCATCAGGTACGACACCGTCGACGCACGAAGCGCGGTTGGAGACCAGCCCGCGCGCCGCGCCGCGCCGCTCCGCCGCTCTCGACAACCTCAACCCTCGCGTGCGGCTCAAGCTTTGCTTGCAAGACAACCACGAGGTCTGCAGTGAATACGTCGAGGCGGAGAGTAAGTATTCGTTTAACCCTTGAAGTGCGGAAGAGTTCCTTTCGCCATTTCTTCTCTATGACACAGCATCTTTCTGAAATGATGGTAGAATCCAAAAGATTACGGGCATAAGTGTATAAGTGATATCTATATGAACTCACCTAAATGATTTTGAATTTTTAGGGTCACAATTAACTCATACTGTGACATCTAAGTGTAATACGAAAAAAATATCGATGGTTCGTATTCTCATCTTCGTCTTTGACATTGTTCAAGAAGTTGACGAAAATACTTCCTCCTCTCTCGGAACTCTCTTTCTATTTCATTGTGAGACCGCATAGTAAGTACATATTATTGGTGAATACCCGAGTATGTTACCTATGCAATCCTTTGGTGTCAACTAAATGTATTATAACTATGTGAACCCTTTTCTGTGACATAATTCATCTATGTAGCTTTCGTTGCGAAAAGAATATAATAATATAAAAACGAACGTCGTACGACTAATGACGTGTCGCAAACAAAAACAACTCATTTAAAGTGTAACTACCGACTGGAAGTTATGATTAACGGCTTAATTTGTTATTATATTACTAAAGAAATACCTATATACAAATCAAGAACCCTTTTTATTTGAAATGCCTCATTGTTTGTTTCGTGTTATAATTATTATTTAGAACATCATAATAAAAGAAAAATTGTTATACCTACTGTTTCCATTGGAACTTTACAACTAAATTTACGTTTTACTTTTCCTTATATTCTAGTTGGCACGTCCTACACTAAAGAAGCTGCAGCGCTGACCACCGCTACCGTCATAGCCATAGTGGTATCCTGTCTGGTCTTCCTGCTGTTTTTGAGTCTTCTCTTCATCTTCTGCCGATGCAAGCGCAACGAGAAGAAGAAAGAAACCTCAAAAGACTACGAAATGGATTCCATGAGGCCACCGATGGTGTCGCCACAGAACCAGGCCCCGCCACCGTACTACCCTAGTACTGGCATGGAGAACAAAGCTCTAGAACATTCCATGGATCTCGCTCTATCGATGGATGACTCCAAGAACGCCGTGTACGCGACGCAGGCCGGCTACGGCTACCACATTGCACCTCATGCCCAAGGTCATCCGGGGCAAAACTTGAGTAATTCAGATTGTAAGTATAGTAAGCACTTTATGTTCTCATAATCGTTTACGTGCCTTCCATTATGCACTTATGCACAACCCACTAAGTAGAGGAATCGATGCTTACACAAGTACACGATGCATAATAGAAGATAATTAATTATGATTGCCGTAAACTCTAGTAATTGGTTCAGTGCAGTCCGCCAGTCTCTTGTAATTGAGTAAAGCGTATTTGCTTATAGGTACCTACATGTAATGGTTTCGCTTATATAACTTTGTAAATTTTGACTAATAAAAGTTTTGCCAAAGCGGATTAGGCCTCGGAGCGAGAGTCATCCAAAAAAAGTGTTAGCTGCCGATCTAAATCCAGTCTAGGGAGCGATATTGACATACACCAACCTTCTTTCCTCACTAGTTTTAATCTTGCTCTATTGATCAACCATTAATTAGATCACGGCTGGAGACTAAACGTTCTCTCTGTACAGGATTGCTGTTACCAGACACCTGTAAATACAACCGTCTTATAATTGTTTTAATAAGCATATTCATTCTCTTAATGGGTTATGCTTAAATGCATGAGGATGGAACTACTGACGCCTCACAAGAATAGTAATATTGATTCGAAATTGTTTCTCCCCTATGCTGTCATAAGGACTATCCAGTACGGTGGTCCACGTGGAAGGTAAACTCGACCCAGTAACAAGTAACACGATGATCTTGCATGCCGAGTGTCACCCTCTGTCGTCGACGATGCGCGCACTGTACGCTAACCCTTGCTCGTTATCTATAGGGGTGAACATGGGCTACATAGAGAACAGCTACACGAACAGCAACAACGGCGGTAGCGTCAACTCGCAGGACTCCTTGTGGCAGATGAAGATGGCGGCTGCTAACAACGCGCCTGGCATCCCCGCGCACCAGATGATCGACAGGCAGAGCAACTATGGGTAACTATTACGTTTTGTTATTAATGTGAAACGTCTTATGACGAGTTATGATATAGTCATGGGCAAGTAACTTGGAAAGACATAAAAGACATTAGTTGCGCAGAAGTCGTTTTTCTATGGTTTTTGTTCTGCGCTTCTGTCTCTTTCAGATTCTTCTCAAGTATCTTGTCGATGACTATAATGAAATTGTAGAGCTAAATCAGGATGAGCTCCCCTCTACATTAGGGAATGCGATATCGTATGTGGGAAGTAAATATTAGTGCAAGCGTTCCTTTATTGGGGTTAAAGACAGCTGCAGTGAAACATGCGACAAGAACCGACACTTACGCAATATCTTGCCTAATTAAACAAAAATGCATAATAATCAATGACAAAAAAATCTATTTAAATATTATCGTTAAATATTTAAGCATAATAAATTAATAGTTATTACTGCTGCATTCAAGTTAATTACACTTTCTCGTCATGTGACGTCATAAGTCATTACCACATTACTGTGAAAGCTAAGTAACGCGGCAGCACCTGAAGGTGATTTCTCTGACCAATATTTCAAACTTAATGTACCTTATGTTTTTTTTTCACTTGATATAATTGAAACGTTAATGTCCTGAAAGTGTTAGAATCAATCACGAATCAATGTATCACGATTAAGGAAATAAGTAGTGACATTTTTTTTAAAATAGAAACTATTAACTTAGATTATTAACTGGGCGTAATTTTTTTAATGACATAAGTACGAGATAATTTTAGTTTTAACCATGTTAAAAATTACACTTAAGTAAGTTAATATAGTATTTTGAAGACGCTAATTTTTGATCTCGTACCGTCAAAAAACTGTGATAGCCACTGTGATAGATAGATAAACCTCCCCGCAGTTTGAAATTGAAAATCCTATACGTTTTTACTCTTTCCTCCTGTTTTTGTATTAGTTATGTAAACTCTATGAACATCATTTCTGCCGGTTATTTAATTTCTTAAAATATTTTATTAATTAACCATCTAGATACCTAAGATTTCGACTTTAGGTTAGGTAGGTATCTGAAAGAGATCGTTTTTAGCGAACATCTCGTTTTGTACCTATACTACTCTTTCTGTATTATTATCGTATCTATTTTTTCCCAATAATTTTATATGTATGCACGTACGCGCAGATACGACCCGATCGCTCACGGCGGTTACGGCACGATCGACGACTACGCGCCGTACTCGCCGCTGCCGCACGCGCCGCCCGCCGCGCCGCTCGCCGCCGACTACATGCGCTCGCAGAACCCCTCGCGCCAGGACTACTGCTCCGACCCCTACGCCTCCGTGCACAAGCCCAAGAAACGTATGGACCAGCATATCGGTGAGTTGACTTGCTAAATACTACCCTAGGTATCTACAGACATGACTTACTAAGGGCGCATTTACATTGGTCGATAGAGCCCGCATTCAGGGTGCGGGAGATTTCTGTAACGCATGCCATAGGGCCCGCATTGGGGTAATCGATAATATTGGTCGTCAGAGCTCGCATTCGGGGTGCGGGAGATTTATTTTATTTACTTATCGACTAATGTAAATGTGCCCAACTACAGTGTCTTAGGCGACGATGATTATTATGAGGGGCAGGGGATGTTGGCACTGCAAGACGCTTCCTAACCTTATCCTATAAAGTAAACTTGGGTTTGACATGACATTTTTATTATGTGATGTGACTATTTTTTAGCCCCACTGTCGACTACAGATAATTTCTGTTACGATTGCGTATAGAAATAACATATATATATTTTTATTTGTGACATTATTTTTGCAGTTTTTGTCCAACAATCGTTTTGGAAGTGATATTACTGAGTTAGGTTAGGAAACGTAAAAATTTAATTCAAAAAAAATCTTGAGAAGCGTATACGAGTACAAGATATTAAAATAAAGAATTTGAATCTCCAGAGTCACCGTACCATGAAGTGAGCGGGCTGCCGGAGGCGTACGCGGGGGCCGAGGAGGGCGCGGGGGAGGACAAGCCCGCGCACCTGTCGCTCAGCTACGACGAGTCGCTCGAGTCGGGCTACTCCACGCCCAACTCCCGCGCGCGCCGCGTCATCCGCGAGATCATCGTGTAAATACCCTATATGCCCCATATGCACCCGTTACACGATCAATCTAGATTGTGATCCTATGATCGTGATCATTGATCTCAATCCAGATTGACTGTGATACGTATTTGATTGACAGATTTTCGATGTCGCAACGAACCATTTAAAGATTCGTCAATCTACTACAATCCGTCATCTCATTTTGATCGTAATCTAGATTGAGCGTGTAATGGCTGCCATAGGCACCCGTTACACGATCAATTTAGATTGTGATCCTTGTTGATCTCAATCCAGATTTACTGTGTAACGTATCGAAAATCTTTCAATGAAATACGTTACACAGTCAATCTGGATTGAGATCAAAGATCACGATCAAGAATCACAGTCTAGATTGAGTGTGTAACGGGTTTCATACGCGCGTAGCCAGGTTTTAGATCACCTTCACATTAATCACAAGCGACACGGCTACCATGCTAAAAAGAATAGCGTGGCGGCCGACACATGATTTTCATTGGGAATGTTCGGCAGTCGTGCGACTGCAGCGCTTCTGCCGCAATACTTGCGTCCTAATGTGAAGCCGCTCTTAGTTTGGGGGCGGGGATTAAAAACACATCAGTTTTACATCAGTTTTACCCCTTAAAGGTCTTAACTACAGATGTCAGAGTAAACTTAACTTTCGGGGAAGCTGTGGACTCCCAAACTCCCCGCCCCCCTGGCTACGCTCAAGATACCCCACCACCCAGTGACCTCACCACGACACTGACCACAAATAATACGACTTACGTTGAAATAAAAAAAAAGGATCGATTGTTCTTATTCTCTTTGTCTCGGCCTTTGTTCAAGATATTAGAATAAAATAGATGGGAATACGAATAAAATCGATCCTCTTTTTTATTTTTGTGTGAGACGGCATAGCTATCTTAATGAATACGGGGGTAACTGTAAAATATAAATACACGTACCTACTTCAGATAGGCTGTCACAAGTGACAACCTGATTCGCGCCATTTTACTGTGGTGTACATTCTCGTAGATTAAAAAGGTGAAACTCGGCTACAAATTACAAAATGGAGTTCTAAGTTCACATTTGTATGATATTTAATTTGGATCTCTACCATTTTGATGTTTGTATTGGAGGAAAATCAAAACTTTAATTGTTTTACTGAATTTACTGAGGTACGTAGCGTTTTCAGTAGCACTGCATGGTACCATGGTACGCATCACATTGTCGCGTGGTTAAATACCATTTGACAGTAGGAGTTCAGTCTTCCACTGTATTTATGTTTTACAGCCGTTTTCAATAATCTGTCTATCCGTAATCTTTGGATGAGTTCTTGTGAATATTCGACAGTTGCATGGATCCACAGACTATTGAAAACATCCGACAGAAATGAGTTAACACAGAAACGATCGATTGCGATAGAGACTATACTTGGACAATATTATATTTTCAACCTGATTTATAATCTATAAAAAATTGAGTAATTTATTAGTACTAAAAAAAGATGCAGTGCGACAATATGGGTAGGTATTCTACCACTGTGTGTCTGTACATTGACTGAAAAGTTCCAATCATAATTATTATGTGAAATTCAAATCTAGTCTATCAGGGGTAACACAACAAGGCAGAGTAATATCAAATATTGAACATTATGTCGTGTCTATTTAACTGAAACCGATCGTTTCTAGTAAAACCCTCATACTAAAATGCGCAAGTGCATTCCAATAAACTTTAGATGTCTTACCCGTCCATCTTTGTACATCGACTTTTTCAGTAACATTGCATTATGGGAAACAATATCAATCATTTCATGAAATGTTGAGCCATTGTATGAAATGATCAATTCTATATACGTTTGGACCGTCACGTATAATAATTTATGACAAACATTATGAATGAATCTGAATATAATAATATGAAAATCTGAATATACATATTACATGTTCAAATGACTTTGTTTGTTTCGTTGGTCAGTTTGAACTGGTACAGTATGAAGATCATCCTCTGTACACATTGAATTGACATATTTATAAATAATATGTATACTAGTTGATTAAAAATTATACCTACTATATTTTCGAGAATCGAACTGGACTAGCCCCCTATGAGTAAAATTCACGAATATTTTAACGAATATTAACTCAATATTGTTTAAGACTGATTGCACTGGTAAGTGTTTGATGTTTTTATTAAGTACATATATTTTTCATGAATTATACACATCATATTTTTGCAAGAGCAATAATTAGTTATAGGAATTTCATTAAAATTTAAACTTAACTTGAAGAGTATCCTGAAATCTTATGTTTTAATTTACAATCGAAACACTTCATGTGAAATGACTTATTAATATTGTGTTCAAAATATTCTACTTAACATACGAATCATTGGGTAGGTACTTACATCACACTTGAATATGTGACGTTAAATATATGATTTTAATTATGTGCATGCAATTTAATGTTCCTTACTTATGTTTTAGTCAACAGCTAAGTATCTTGACTCAAACATAAGTACACACAGAATATTAATGTTGTCCTATCAAAGCCCTTCGTCAATCATTCTCTCAGGATATTCAAATGTAATATTTAAAGAGAATGTGCCACAATTTTATTTTGACAAAATTTTTTTGGACAATACACCTGATGTACAAAAAGTATTTAGGTAAGGTCACGGGGGCAAAGTGCGCCTACCGGGCTAGTGCGCCTACCACAATTATCTCGAAAACTACCAATTG
>DWKA01000419.1:0-17263 GCA_018249155.1 Panoquina ocola ocola
CTCTTCAATCACTCTATCTATTAAAAAAAACCGCATCAAAATCCGTTGCGTAGTTTTAAAGATTTAAGCGTACAAAGAGACATGAGGACAGAAAAAGCGACTTCGTTTTATACTATGTAGTGATTTCCACAGATAAACAAATATCTCGATATTCACAAAATATTAAATTCATATAATACCTATATCATTAAAAATTCACTGCTAATTGATGTTACAGTGCATACCTAGCTCATCGATATTCTACGATTTACTGATAATAACAAAATACGCACAGATCTGTGGACTAACGTATGTAGATTTAGATTACCTACGTGTATCGGAGGTGATGTAAACAGCCGACACGTGCTGGTAGAGGCAGACACAGCACTATAACTAGAAGATACAATAATAGCGTCATATCGCATGGTATGCTCACGTTAGATTCCAAGTGACATCTTTATCTCGTATCCAATAAGGGAGTGCCGAGCTACGGCAGTGTGTGTGCGTGTGTGTGTTTACCTGGATGGCGGCAGGGGGCGCGGCGGAGACCACGTCCGGGACTATTTTGCTGGACTCGAAGGCACTTGCGACCGACATGGCTTCTGATCACTACAAACAATGCGGCTATTATATTTTAAGTTCACGTTGGTTTGCGCGAAGTAATGCGGATTTTTAATGTAGAGTGGGTTACGTCATTTGGGAACTCTGTGTTTTAATGATTTGATGTCGTGTAAATTTTGAAAAGAAATTCCTGCAACGGCGTACATGGGTCCTTCAAGGAGCGAGTTCATCGTAATTCTTGTCAGGCAACGCGTTGGCGATGCCCCTGGGTTTGCCAATGTCCATGGGCGGCGACGATCACTTGTCATCCGGTGAGATGTCTGCACATGTGTCATGTACATGGCAGGAAAAAAAAGTGTGTTTTGTAATTAATTACGTGTACGTACGCAGGTGGTAGACACTACCCTACATAAAAATATCTTTCGCCAGAACTCATTCAATTCTATAGTAACCGTAGAAGAAAACTGAATCGTGTAGAGCAATAATATACCTAATCATTGGCTTTGCATAACATTCTGTTACCTGCGCCTATAAATGCGGCTATGTAAAAAATAATATAGTAGGTACACTAGGTACAACACACTTCATAAAATCTCCTAATTGAAAAAAAATATAAGTACACGATCTAGAACTTTTATAATTTTGTAAGAATTATTGTGAATATTATAATTAACAAGAAGTAAAGTGTCCTACCGGTGGATGCTGCGGGATGTGTGTGCGGCGACGGCGGTCGGCGACTGCCGGCCGGTGCCGCATGCCGGCGGCGCGGCTCCTCCGTGTTTTAATATCGATAACACTACATTGTTCTGTAGCATCAGCCACACCGGTACGCACCGCATTCACGATAACACGAGATATTATTTCTACTCAATTTCAACAAACGACCATGGTCCGCAGAATATTTATAATACAATGTAGGTAGGTACTGACACATTACCCGCCTTCTGGATTAGGTTCAAATTAAAAATCGTTTAGGAATCACTGAAACTCTATCTATCTATCTATCATCCTTATGTGGTTTACTGCCGGACGCAAGCTATGTCCCCATCCCCAATGGCCCTAGTCGCTCTACATCCTGCAGTTTTCCGCTCGCTCCGCTCCGGTGGGCTGGCACCCTTAAGATGTTAACGGCGGTCGTCGGGTGCTGCTGACATAATCTCCATCTCTACACATATTGTCATACGTGCTACATACCTATTATGAGTTACCGTCATTCGTTTTATTAGTGGAACTGTATTGTTGTGGTCGGCGCGAGCGGCGGCCGGTGCTCGTTATCATTCATTGCCAAGGCTCGCGCGGCCACGTGACCCCTCTGCCCCCGCCGTTATCATATCATACACATTAAGCTGGTCTCCGTGTATCGCTGATTGTCATCACATATATTTTACCTCAGAGAGTAGTACTAATTTTCATACAAATTTCAAAGTTCCATTTGATTCAGAACCGCTGGTTAGGTACCCCAGTGGCCAACTCCATTAGTGAAAATTATAACTGGCGGGCGGTGTATGTTACACTACCAAAAGGTAAAGAAAAGAAAATTAAACTTGTAACTAAAAATATTTATTATTTTTCAAACAAATTTAGATAAAAATAAAACGATTAACAACATATCAATCACATTACTTATATCTCTAGTAAATAGACCGTCATATCTTATTTTAAATATCTTTATAATATTTTTAAAGTTTGTGTAGCGAGCTGCCGCACGACGGCCGCGCGGCCGCGCGTGGCGCTGCACGCTGCCCACACATAAATATAACGTGATAACATATCCTTAAATAATAAACGTTAAGTTGATGTTCCGAACAGTCAGCTATAACAACTAAACACCAAAATTTACAATCAATTGAATTAGTACATATAATACAGTCTACACTCTGACTACCCGCTACACATACATTAATATACAATTTATACACGTGTTTTCTAATACGAGTAATGACAACAATGAACATGTCGACTAGGAACCACTTAGATTCGAACCACCCGTCCTCACTCGCTATACAAATCCTCTACGCTTTTATGTTGTACACAGCGTCAGAACAGAACATAACAACAACATATTATTATGTAGTAATAACTACTAGTAAATGTTGGAAGACAAACTATGTACCGTCACGAGAAATAGGTAGGTAGTAGGTAGTGATAAAGAGTGAACATAAATTAACAGCGTTTAGTGAAGTAAACAAGCAACTTAAATAAAACTTACACAGTAAATAAATAAAAGTGACAGGAAGCATGACTACGAAAATATGGCAAATCGCCACTGTCTGCTGCAGGTCACCACTGCGGTCCACTGTGGCCCACTGTGGACGCGGCCGGGACCGGGCGGGGCAATGACCCGTGTACCAAATTCACTTCTCCTTAGTTTGACACATCCCTACAGGTCCCTACTGAATACCAAGCAACGTCGATTGCGTAGGTCCAGGCTGCCCGCAGCGGCGCGGCGCGGCGGCGCGGCGGCGCGAACTACGGCCACACGGCGGTCAAGTCACTGCTCGCGATGTGTAACTGTGTAGGCGTTCAATTTCTATATTTACCTGAAACTGACCGACAGCAATCTCCCTCGCAAAGATTGGTGGCATTTCACTGCATGTTACTAAATCGTGGTCCCCGCGGCCCACACGTCCGACTGTCAGATCAGCATCAAATTAACAGGAATTAAATTATAACGGTCATTATAACTTCGATCGATCACTCATTGTGTATTACGAGGACGATTTTTATAGATATCATGGTGTATGTGAAAAGCGAATGCTAGCTCCAGACAAATACTATTTTAAGAGCGTTGCTGTGGGTAATAAATATTCACTAGATCCACGGTATTTACGTAATGTTCATATCAAACTAAACAGTCTGGTGCTTGCATCTAGGAACATTAAGTTGCTACATAGGTCTTTATCAAAATGAAAATAAATTCGTCGATAGGATTTCCTGACAATATTTTTCAAGTATAGTACAGGTCACAAAATCGAAAGATAAGAATCAATTGAGTAAGTTAGTACATAGCGTAATAAGTTGCGTTATAGTTAAGTTAGATTGCTGTGGATCGATGGAAGTATTTATTTGAATACGATATGATTTTTTTAGTTAATAATTAATATTTGTTAACATATTAGTTTAAATCATAGTCCTTGTCTATTTACATAGAAATGTTCAATTACCACGAGAGAGAAACCGATCCAAGCTATTGTTAGCATCATGTGCTACGCACCTGTGGTAATTCCAAAGCAAATACTTTATGCCCCGAAAGGGGGTTATACAGGTCACAGCAAGTGGACCTCTGTGAAGCAGGTGTCGAAGGGAGACAGAATTTATATACGATTGGTATAATAATATTTTTCCGGAAGAATTATACCTATGTATTACATGCTGTTTAAAACATATAAAAATACATATTAAGACGTGAAAGTACATCTGTCATTTTACATATTTCCATAATACAACATCTCACGATACATTAGTAACGGAGTTTTAACCGAATCACTGATCTGTTCAAGTCTTTACCTCTGTGTCCTACACTACGACACTGCGACACTACACTACTTGCACGGTGGCGAAGGCGCTGAAAGTGACTTTCTTTGGTGGTTCAGCGCTGCAGGTGCGCGCCACGGGCCGGCGCGCGCCCGCCGCCTGGCTCTTCAGCACCGGCTTCAGGCTGGCCACGTCCCCGTGCGACTGCGCCTTGAACCTGCCGATGGTGTTGGTGGCGTGCCCCAAGTCCCTGAGCTTATTGGTTATGCCGGTGATCCTGTGCGACAGGTTGGAGTAGTTGGTCTTCTTCGCGTCGGGAGGCTTCTTCGGCTCACTCAGCTTCTTCGGCAGCTCCAGGCTCTGCAGAGACGCGTACTTCCGGTGCTCGGGGTTCGGGGTCCGCTTGGGCTCGGCGGTGGGGCGTGGCAAGCGAGGCGGGCGCTGCACGAAGTTGGTCTGCCTGAACGGGAGCGGCGTGAGCTTCGGCTTGGCCTCGCCGCCGCCGTTCAGCCGGTAATACTGGGGGACGGGCTCCAGCCTCTGAGGCTTCTTGAGCGTCAGGGCCATCGCCATCTTGGTGGGCCGCGCGAGGCTGTCGAAGGCGGTCGTGGAGAATTGAGATCGGCTGCTTCTCCACTCGTCGCGATCCGACTCGTAGCCGGCATTCACTGGAAATTACAAAAAGATACCGTTTATTTTCGTTCAGGGAAGGCAAGTTTTGGCGACACAATACATGTCTGGTATCGTAGACATTTTGCAAAGAGTTATAGAATAATTGAACGCAATTGCATATGTTAATCGCCGAATCGAATACGAACTATTACATCACGATGCCATTTTCGAAGGAATCATTCGGATCACGGCGTGGCTTCCGCGCGTCAATGCATACCAATTCGCAGTTGAGCAAACGACGCGCGGCGGGCGGCGGCCGGCGGCCGGCGATGACCTAGCAGATGGGATGCGCGTGCGCAAGGATTTATGCAATGTTTGCTCACAGGAAAATTATTAGACCTCGTCTCTAGGTCACTCATGTTTTTTGCCTTTAATGGAGTTTGTTCTGGGCTCACGTATGTCGATTAATTAAATTAACATTTGCGTTGTGTTTTATAACGAGGAATGGGTATTTAATGAGTACACAATTATAAAAAATTCATAAAATTCAATATGGAAGAAACGTAGGTGAATATTACCTAAAAATATATTATTAGATATATTTGGAAAATACTACACGACCGATCATACTCAATATAAAGTGCTTTTGGTCAGAGACATTATGTTGAAATAAGTTTGTTCATAAATTATTTATAAGATCCTTTAACGAAATGGCACGGCGAAGAGAACACGATTCGGCGATAATTATGTCGACGGATGGCAAGGACCACTGCTTACTTACACTTCATTTTGTTACTCATATTAAGTATCAATATTAACTACCGCAATGTAACGACTACAACTGAGGAAGATTGCTTCACGTGCCTTCCGAAGCACAGACTCGCTAAAGAAGCTTTGCCACTAGCATCATCCATCGAGCTCTACTTTACGTACCTATAACTAAGTATAATAAACTTCTCCTTTTTTTAAGTCGGTAAAAAAATATATTTTCGCAACAAAGTCGTAATCGCCAACTAATAATACTTAGGTCGTATTATGCAAGTTTCGGTGATATACATATTCAAAATTAATCTGGCCTGTTATCAGTTCACAAACTGTATTACATACAGAACATGAACGCAACAATTATCTACTGGCGCCCGATAATGTAGGAATTCTATCGAAATAAATTATGTTATACATAATATTGTCACATTGGCATAATTATTATCGCTCTGGTTTTACTATGGCGTAAGTAACCAATATTCAAGTTACTTAAAAGTACAATAGCAACTTGTCTGACGATTAGACCAGTGAATTGTAAAGAACTTCGCCTTCCACATTGGTTTGATAAAAATCTCTTCAAAATGTAGCTTCTACCGAATCAGCAAGATTGAAATGGATTGGGTATTATATGTATTCATTGCACGCCATGAAAATATATAACTAACCCTTGCAAAGCTATTTCTTAACTTTTCGAATATATACAGAGAAATATTGATTATTTTAAAGTCCCTGAAGTACCTACTTACATACTCGTAGGTAGAGGGGTAATTATTTCAAAGCATTATCTGATCGACATTATTCGCTGTAGAACGATTAAATTCCAAACGACCTTATATAAAAAACTAAAACGAAGCGTTTTAACATTTATTGCCGAGTGTTAAAAAACAACGTGGACGTAGGTATGCTATGTATTGGTGTTCTAACGAACTTTTTTCGCAGCTTCGACCTTTGAGGCGGCGGCGGTCGCGTCGGTCGAATCTTGACCTTTACGTCAAGATAATAATTACAAGAATAACTTTTTCCGTTCGTGAACTTTGGATATAACCGGACAATTCAATTAAGTAGCAGTGCTAGGCGAGCGCGGTCAGTCACTGGTCAGACGGACGTCACCTAACAAAAATCTGACGCCATCAACTTTTCCCATATTGTTAAGAAGAGTAATTGAAGTATTAAACTTGGACCTAAGTTTGACTGGAGTAATGGAGTTGATTCTCAAGATCATCGAAGCAACTAGGAAACTAGCACAAGAGACGACAGATACATCGGGTATATTGTTGTAACGTGTCCCCGGGGACCGAGGGTACCGGAGGGGCCGGGGGGACGCGACACGAGCGAGTGGCCGAGTGGCCGCCGGCTACTGTAACGCGAGCCGGGCGATCGCGCGTGAAGGGCGTCCGATTCCCGCGCGGCTCGCTTGCATCGCTTCCTGAAACGCGCCACCAGCCGCCGCCGCGGTCCACCGGCTGCCGCTCCGTGGTCTCGATCCACGGATCTCGTCACTCATCGCTGCCGGTTCTGACCCTAAATGAGACCTAGATAAGTCACCAAAGCCCCCTGCCAAAACTATTACTGTCCCCTGCCGAAACAGTGATGGCGTCGTCCTTGAAAATCGAATTGAAACAACACAAAATGACCAACTTCACCTGATTCCTCGCGAAACGCCCTGATTTTGCTTCGGTAAACATGCAAACAAGTACTTAACATGTGCCTGAAATATTGCTACTGATCAATTTAGAGGGGAGGAGGAGAATATCGAGGAGGCTAAGGACATACTCCACATTTCTGCTGCAGTGCAGGTTGGTGGAGAAGGTATTGGTGACCAGAAATTCGGGTTTTCTATGATGTACTCTAGGTACTTCAAATATTCAGACACCAACCTATCTGAATGTTAGGTATAAAATAAACTATTTGATATTACGATCACATTGTGAGTTTACATAAATTAATGTTATTGTTAAATTAAATGCAAATAGTACTTATTATCATGTGGTACCATCTCATATCAAATTCATAATGTCATCGATACCAGTTCGGGAGTAGGGTCTAAACATGGAGCACGCCAATTGTAACATTATGTTGGGCTTCGAGTTTGAATAGAGTTATTATTGCATTGTGAAGGAAACTGCACCGCTTACAGCGATTCTTTTGATTTTTGTACGGAGCAACATGACACTCACAGCCGGCGTATAGCCATACTGCGGTTTCGCGACCAGCGCCGAACACACGTCCCGTAAATATGTTTACATTCCAAGCAACGTTCACCTCCACACCTAAAAAGAAAACTTGCTAACATGTACTTTTTAAGACTATCGCACTAAGGGCTACTTTCCAACGTTCACCGTTTGTGCCCGAAGTGAGACCGCGTCCTAGGCTATTGTTGGAAACGGAACACCATTTTATGCGACAGGGTGTTGCGGTAAACTTTACAGAGTCGTTAAATTTCCGAATGATGCATTGTTTGCTGGCGTCGCGACGCACGACGTTCGACGTTTACTTGATACTACAAATAGCTGTTAAGGCACCCAGAGACTGCCAAGCCGCAGGACTATCCGTTTTGAACGATTGAAAAGCAAATTTGTTGACCTCGGAGTACAGGTAAAAGAAACTTCTAAAAGTTACCTTAGTCTACGTCTAACCACTTTCGCCGCTGAAGAAGTTACATTATAGATATTTTATAAAAGCTATGAACAGTAATTGAAGTGATAGTGTTCGGGCTAATGTCGCCGGCGCCGCCGTGACCTTTCCAGCAAACAATGCGAGTGGTGTGTAAACACGCGGTTGCCTCACCGCCTTCACCGCCTTCACCGCCTCAGCCGCTTGCGCCGTGCCTTAGCGGTGTCTTTCTACTACGTTCTACGAGTGCTGCCACCTACTAACTCATGTCTGTATACACCAAAGCTATAATGAAGCTTTGCCGCCAGCAGTTAACCATTCAAACCACACTCAACGTCGCTTAAATCCATACATCGCTTACAATAGTTACAATAGAGCCAGCCAAGGCCACGCACCCGATTACTCGCGACGTCCTTGAACTGTCATCGCGACAATTAATTTAGTATTTCAAGTGGTAAATGAACGAATTACACACCGCGCGGCCTCACGCCCGAGTGATGCGATGTGCGGTTCAAATGGGAGCCTTAATTTATGTTTGCGAATGCACGTCGTGATCCAGCCGTAACTTAAATAGGCTGATTGTGAAACGTGTTTCAATTGAACGAGCCCCTGCCACGGAGTGATTCGCAAGTGTCGCAACGCGCTCGCACCGTTGCGGAAACACTCGATATGCAGCGAACATTGCGCCGGCGCCGGGAGGACGCCGCGGGGACCGACCACCAACTCGACCATCGCGAACATCCACGTGAAGTGCACACTGTAGAAGCAAAGGAGAGGTCGTTGTCGACGCGGACACCCGGCGACGAGTCCAGCAGTGGTTTTCTAAAGTTTAAACTTTAATGGATGAATAGATATTAGGTATCGTCGTAATCAGGATTTCTATTGATATTTCGAAGCTCAATAAACATTTAGCCCATTGAATTCACTTCGTACCTAATAAACTTCAATGAGTACCTACATGCTACTACATCAATCTATTTAGGTACCGACTCAAATTATACTCTTTAAATTATAATCGTATAACAAATAAAAGTTTCTAAATAGAAGACTTTACTTCGTTTCTCTTCCTTAATTTTATGATTCCTGATCAAAATTCTTCTAGCAGAATAGACTTCGAAATCCACAAGTACCTACCCGAAGCTCGGGGTGACGTCACACTGGAGCTGTTAGTCTAATTTTGTTACGCGAACATTCCGTGATAAAGCAATTGTAGCGGTTCCGTGAGAATTCGCGCAACACGCCTAATTGATCGACGGGGAAATTATTGTCAGGCTGCAATCCGGCTCCGGCTGGCCGCGCTGGCCGCGCTGGCCGCGGGATGTTGTTCGGTTAATCAAGCTTTTACGTACGTCCCCCGGCGAGCTTTTCTTATTCTTCGTCAAAGTAACAATAACATTCTAGTTATTTCGGTTGACTATAGTTATTAAACATTTAATACCTTTTCCAATTCTTGCAAGAATGTCACCTAGGCCCAAGATAAGTTAAAAGCGGATTTTCAAATCTCTTAATTCTGTATTAGCGATGTCTGATTGACGGTTATCAACGACACCAACTGGCCGCTCCGACGACCTCCGCTGGTCACATTCTCCCCTCACCCGGACCCGACTGATGTTCGGATAAGTACTGCGACTTTGCGACCTTGCGTGCTATATGCTATATAGAATGCAATCTATGAGATCCCCGTAAATGTCCATTTTAGCATGTACGAGTATATTTGTGAAAACAGACGCGCAGTCTAGTTGGCCAAAAGTATAGCATGGACACTGGACCTGCAAGTTGCAACTGCAATCAGCCGGCGGACTTACTAACTTATTAAACCCCCTCGCACTCGAGGTTATGGATTAGGCAAGTCACTTGCAATTATTTAAAATCGACGATATTGAGGAAAACAACATTTTGGTACCTATTCACATTTAAGCAAATAGCGGCTGCAGTGCGTCAATGGTTGACAAGTTTCCGAACATGTTGTGAACCGCACGACGCCGGCAGCTGCACAGCTGCACACACAATACCTCATTACATACGAGTACACTAATAGCATTGCTGTTAACATCAATGGAGACAACGCGAACGGCTTGACGTCAAATATAGGTACATAATTATGCATGGTCGTTTACAGAACTGAATAGGTATCTTAGGTATACCGAATTTGGTAGGTACCTATACAGTTTATGAGGGTAGATTTCATTGGTTTACTGTATACGACTATAATTCCTTAAATGTTTTGAAGTTTTGCACAGACCTGAATAAGTAGTAACAATAGCACGTGGTGTCAACTAAAGACTGCACACCTACTCGTGAATACTTAGACTTTACGTATCACTTAACATAACTATTATGCATTATGTAGGTATACCCATCAAACATTTATATTCCTAATCATAACAATATATTATTACTACGAGTACGTATAAGAAATTAATCTTTGCAATTCGACGAACGCAGCTCACGGCACGAAACGTTGACAAAATAAACAAACCTTGTCGTACACACTTATCGAATTGCACAAAAGTTTTGTCGCCTAAAATACCCTATACATAATTATAGCTAACTACAAAAACGGTAAAACCGAGAAGGAAGTAACTCCAGTGAGGAGTGCAATTATCTGAGATTGGCTATGAACATAATATATTCAGTGTATTGATGGGCTCCAGTGGCCACTCGGTAAATAGCGAGCGATTGTTCCGCGGCGGACGGGGGTCGGGGCGCAGCTCTAAACAAAACCAATGGAGTAGTAAATTGCCGCGGGTAACGCTCGGCGGTAGGTTTCCTTATTACGAACATCTTCGTGCCTCAATTACGCAAGGTTGCAGAGGTTATTAGTAACAATAAAATTTTATACAGCCGGTATTAATGTACCCACCTTTATTGCTCGCCGTCCACAAATTGCTAGTCGGGCTGCTTCTTTTGGGTTTATTTTCTCGAAACATTAGGATGTCGGGGATCTTATTGTTTTTATTGTCCTTCGGTATCACGTCGGGCGACCTCTCGACGTTGACTCGCACGAATTCTCCTTTGAGTACCTTGGGAGTTTCCTTGCTCGGTGGAAGCAGGGGCGGGGGAGGGGGCGCCTTGGTTTTCTTATGAAATAGCCTCTTTCTCTCCGGCCTCAACGGGATGTCCACGTCGGTATATATGAGACTGTCTATTTCCCCCGCGTCATCGAGGTGGCTCCGGAGGCCGATGAGACTCATCGGCTGCTCAAACCGCAACCCCTTCTGCTGCACCGCGAGGTGCGTGACGCCGTCGTGGTCGGTGCTCTGGATAAGGTCGAACTCGGAGCGAGTCTTGTCGAACAGGCTGTAGTCGTCTATGCTGTTCTTTCTGCTCTTAAATAAGTCGTTGGATTTCTTTTTCGCGAACAGATTATCGCTACTCGCGTAGTTGGTCGTGTTCTTCGTGAGTCTATTCCGCATTTTGAAATACTTGTAGGTGAAATATATCCTCTTGAAATCCTGCTCGTTCTCGAACTTGAGAACGATGGCCTCCTTGGTGGAGTTCTTGCCGACGTAAAAGACTAGAGTGTTGTCGCAACTCGGATAATTCTCGATGTTGACGCAGTTGGCGATGTCGTCGATGCAGATGTTCTCGCACTTGGTCGTCTTGAGGTCGCCGTAGTCCTTGACGAGCTTCTGCTTGTCGTCATCGGCGGCGCGGTCGTGCGGCGCGCGCGTCAGCAGCTGCAACTGGTCCTTCTCGTTGAAGCCGACGATCACGTTGTAGAGCGGCGCGGGGGGCACGGGGGGCGCGGCGAGCACGGCCAGCTCGGCGGGCAGCCGCTGCCGCGCCACCAGGGCCGCCCACCCCCCGCACCGGTTCGCCTTCTTCACGGTCATCGTCCGCCTGAAAACAAACAAATACTTTATTTAAATTGTATGCAAATGTAAAGTGTCACTTGTAGCCGGCGAGTAAAGTAATGGTTCCAGTCGTTTGCCATTATTTCATATCTACGAGTATGTTGACATTCAGTTTTGACGTGGTCGCATTAACATTCCAGTCGTAAGTAAGCATAATATTATCTCAAGCAACTAAATGTATTTTAAGGATGTTTTAAGGCAATCATAATAGAAGATGTAGGTTTTGTTCTAAACGTTCTGAACTGACTTGAAAATCGACTACATTATGGACGTTTGACACATTTTTATGCAAATATTGTTTCGACGCCGATGACTCTATTGGCCTCTAGAAACCCGTCATCTTTATATTTGAATACCCACTTGCACAATGCCTGTACCAAGCTAGTTGAACATTAAACATTAATAAGTACCAGGTTATATTAATTACATTTTGTAAGAAAAAAATCTTAAAAATTTAGACATCTGCTGCTACGATAACACAGAGAGAGTTGTGTTCATTGATTCAGGCCAGGTCGCCCATTTCAAATCCGTGGTTTGTTGAACACACAGGACAGGACTGCTAATACACGACAGTCAGACACGGAAACAAATGGTGTGGAGTGCGGCGCGGCGCAGAGTATCGCGCCGAAGATCGCCGGTTCTCAGAGCGGCGGTTTCACTGTGACAATGGTTTTCACATAATTATACACCTAGATGTGCGCTTTAAAACGTCAAATGGAAAGTTGTAATTACGTTCCCAACACGCTAATAAGATTAATGTCACCACACACGCTAGCGGTGTGTGCCGGGCCGGCGGTGCAGCGACGGAAACTGACAGAACTCCATCATCTGATACATTTCGTTTGGTCCAACAACAATACGGAACACGCGCGCTATATTATGGCCGTGAGTCGTGACATTGTTCTTTGATCGAAGAATAAGTACCGATCGATTGGCCGCATCCCTCTGACCGTGGATCACGGTCGCGGGTGTATTATTGGCGATATCCTCAGCCACTAGGTCAACGGCACTCGACACTGGCATATGCGAAAGTGGAAGTGGCCGCTCGCCTTGCAGCGAACGCTCTTCCGATTGAACGAGTATCAACAGCTTATGTATGATACGTTATGCCCATACGGAGAAATGTAGCCTTGCTTTTCCATGTTGGACGTAGGCCGAGGTTACCAATAATACTCGTATTGTGGGCAATACATAAGAGGCTTATTTATAAATTTATAATCCTACTTTGAACTGGTTTTGGTCTCTTATAATAATTATGCTTTGGCATTCAGCCGATTCAGGTGAGTACTTAGTATTATATTACACAAACCCAATAGTGAGGCTATTAACATCCCACTTCCATAGTCTTCTATAAAGGTCCGTACTCAATTTGGTATCGAGCCTGCAGTTGATATTGTAGCAAGTGGCCCGGACTCGATTCCCGGGCGAGGCTAATGTTTGTAGCAGTTTAATGTGCATTGTGGCCTCAGGAATTTTAGTGATGTCTTGTTTGTGTTACCCAGGCTACCGAGCGACCGAGGCTACCAGGTTGCCACGCAGGGAATCCTACTGCGGGAGTTAGTGCTTAAGTTTATTTCGTTTATTTTATTTACGGATGGGTCCGTGCGGCTGGCACGCCCGACGGCCGCGACAATAGGCTTTGTGGCGGGTTCCCAGCTGATATCTCCGGTCTCCGCGCCGGGAGATAGCGGGAAAGCAGATCGCGGCGGCAGATGACACCGCGTGCTATTAGCGCCAATTACTTTAGAATTATCGTTAAGATGGATTAAATTGATAGGCCCTCACTACCGGTTCTGTTACATAAGTGAACAATTTGCGCATTGCAACAGAGAATACTGTTACACCTAATATTAACAAGAATTACTAACGTGCCTTTGTTCCTTCTACAGACCTCTTAGAGTCTTAGCTATAGTCACAGCAATAGTCTATCTAATTATCTCTAGTGTTTTATTATCATCGCGGCTAAAGAAGTGTCACTTAACTAAAAACTAAAGGCTAAAGAATTTGGACTACAATGAGACGAAGAAATGACCAGGGTGCTACTAAATAAAATAATGGTATCGCCTGACCGTCCGCGGGCCGCCGCGCCGGCGTGCAAGTGCATCCATCCGCTATCCAGCACTGCGTCCACTCCTCGCTCCATCCACCGGCACGAGCGTAATAACTAGACACGGAATATATTAAAAGTGAAATAGAAAGTTAACTTACGAAGTGTAACGTGAATTTTATAACGAGTTTGAGCGGGGCGGGGCGGCGCTTCCATCCGTGGCCGCTCGCGTTTCATTAATCTGCACGTAAAACGCTCCCGATACGATTAATGCACCCACTTACAGTAAGAGGATTGACAGTTCTCGGAAATTGACACCATTGAATTAGAAGGTAAACATACTTAGGTTTTAACAACAGCTAATATAATTTCGATTAATTAATGCCCCAGAACCGGGTGTTTGCCCAAGAAAAAAAAAATTAAATCAACGGGCAAAAAAGGACTGTGGTCCGTTTTCTGAATGGTCCCTTCTGCTCAATGACTCGTGTACCTACATACGTGTATCTCGTCTTAGAGCTGCCAATGAATTATGGAATTTATTGTTTTATAAAGCTAGTTGTGCAAGCAAGCAGCCCAAGATGTGATGATTGGCGGCGGCGGCTGTGTCCTATACGTGTCGAGTGAACCATCTCAGGCTCTCCGTCCTCACTAGCACCCTATGATGCACCCTATGATGAGTAGAACTAAATTATCAGCAAACATAGATACCACACCATACCATGCAGTGGCG
The DNA here is from genome assembly GCA_018249155.1 of Panoquina ocola ocola. Lineage (NCBI taxonomy): Eukaryota > Metazoa > Arthropoda > Insecta > Lepidoptera > Hesperiidae > Panoquina > Panoquina ocola. The sequence continues at coordinate 14,639 of DWKA01000419.1, forward strand.
CTCTGACGTCACAACACGGTGACGCGATTGTCATGACACCACTTGATAGTGTGAAGTGGGAACATTACCGCGCTTCACGCTTTACAATAACTTATATCTATCTATAATGCAACTTAGTGTTCAGTTGAATGCGTCATATGAGAAGTGCTGACTGCCGACTGATCACTGTAGGCTCGATGAGTAAAGTCTGACAGGGCGACAGGCATCAAGCGTCAGCACAAAACCTATTCTATTACGTAATGGAGTGCGCGGTGCCTAACGGTGCGTAAATTCACAGGAAGTGTCAAAGTGTACGCAAATGGAGGCAATTTGCGCCCCTGTGTGGTCCCGCTTTCCCATTTTCCCAGACCTCTAATGTACAGATGGAAGTGTTTTTGCCGTAAGGATAAATTGTGTTATGCAACTCTGCCGATCATATTTTACGGTTGTGACAATATATTACGTGATGTGCACGGTCCCGTTACCGTGCTTACGGTGGATAGTATTAGAACATAAAATGTCATAAATTATACACGATCTTACATGTTCATCGCAAATATGTAGTTGCAAAGAGGACTACCTCCCTGCTCCCTAACACTAGCTTACTCCTTACTAAATTGACCCCTTTTGATTTGATTTTCGATACCCTTGCGTTAAGAAGTTGTGCACACATTTGATATTGATGTACAAGTTACAAGAAGAGGCTACACTTACCGCGCTATTATTACGGGATATGAACACAAAAATGCTGATAATCTTTCTATCTATCGACTGTATTATCTATCGAAGTGACTTCCGGCCGCGACCGGCGCTGACAAGTTGATCGATCTCCAGCGATCGACAGGCCGCGGGCAATGAGCGCTGCACACAGATATTATCATAACACGATTCAAGCTGACCGCTGATATCGCAAATTAAATCATGGAAAGCGACTTCAATTGTAAAATTGTCTGCGCAACTGATGTTTGGTACAGACAGACAGCGAGACCCCTCGAACTTACATAGACAGTTTCACATTATAAATATTACTATTCACAATTTCACCTTCCGAGAGGTCAATAACAACTCGAAAGATGATGGCGGTCAATCGAACGCGGAGAGAATAAAAAGTGCCGCTTCATTGTTTACTGCCTCCGTGATTGATTGCAAATAGGTAATTGCCAGCACTGGAAGTCGGCCAAGGCAGTAACACTCGCTGCTTGAGAACCGATTTTAAAAATGTCTAGTATGTAACTAAAACATAACTAATGAATATGAGAAAAAATGAATAGTAAAGGAAAGCTATCGGGATTACTATGCTAGATACGTTATACGGAACTCTACGTTGCGCGGGGACCGGACGCCCTTAGTCATCTTTTCTTTTATAATCTAATACGAATTATTTTATCAAAAAATCGACTTTATTCGAAATTGTTTTTTACCAACAATTTTCGAAGTATAAAAAACGCCATCGTCGTCCCGGGAGAAGAAGCGGCAAGTAATTACCAAAATTTATTTTTGTCAGTTGCAATAAAAGACCCTATTTGATCGGTATAGTTTGCACAATCCTATTCCATCAGTTGATTCTTTCGTGCTCTTCTCATGCAATAAATCGTAGTGTGTTTATCTGTCCTTAAATCACAATTGCTCATTACTACGTGTTACACAGATACAGATAAATAATTATAAATACATTTTTGAGAAAACAAATCACATTCTGGCGTCGATTTCACAAATCTTGCGAGTTATAAATTGTGACTTACAAAATTTTTACAAAACAATAAAATTCTCAATAATAATTATAAACACCTATATAAAGTTATCGATACTAACTAAATAATTGTTTTGAGTAGTAATATATGCTCATTCCGAAATGACTTCCATAAGTATACCTACCTATAAATCATATCCAATGAATGAATTTAATTGATTGTGTGAATTTGTCGAATCTGCGGGTGTAAAATGAGGCGGCCGTGGATGTTTAATAAAGCTATTCTGCTGTAGGTTATGATGCCCTGATAGTGCGGTGTGCGGAGCACAGCGAAAATGAAAGTTCGATAACTTTTTGCCGTAGTTCACTTTCTTTGGGCGCGAACACACGAGTAGAGCAAACATGGCGACGCGGCTCTCTGCAAACATTACATGGCCATGGGCTCCATGTGGACCTTGTTCCGGACTTACATCGACTTAGGCGCAACACGCAAGACTTCCCATATGTATGTTATTATAATAGAAATCGCAGATGACCCTTATTTGTAATGCTGTACTACCTGCCGTAATATTTGCACCAATATATAACAGCTTTACAGCTTCTATATATTACATACTATAATTAATTGTTGTTCCTGTTCAAAAATATGAAGTTACCGCATTCGTCTATGAAATTAATAACATTTTGCTATACGTTGACTAGAGTATATTTTTTAACCATGATCGTATAGAGTTAGACAAATGTGTGTCCAGCCAATAACAAGGCGACACAATGACGAGAGCACCGGCCATCAATATGACAATCGGACATAACGCCAAGATTCAAGGTGCACTGTGTGCATCGCGCCGCGGCGCACGCTGGTGCGCGCTTCATTCCAGCTCATCATTTCATTTCATCATTACAACCCATATCTGTCCCACTGCTGGGCTCGGGTCTCCTCTCACAATGTGAGGGGT